>CAUOPZ010000365.1:20000-67500 GCA_963457665.1 Thysanoteuthis rhombus
CCTAATGCTTCTACATAAAAGAGGAAGCCCCAAAGACCTCAATAACTACAGACCTATAAGTTTACTCCTTCCATAAACTTTTCACTGAAATCATCACCAACCGGATCACTGAAACACTAGATGGAAAGCAACCAAGACCATGGATCATCTCCATTCTATAAATCAGCTGAAAGAGAGAGCAGCAGAATATAGAATGCCACCCGCTGTAGCATTTATAGACTTCAAGAAGGCATTTGACTCTGTAGAAATTCCCACGGTCATGAAGGCCATCACTCTACAAGGTGTAGACCCTGTATACATCAAAGTACTACAACATATATACAGTCACAGCAACTCTTTTATCAGGCTACAAAAGGATTCTGAACCCTTCAAACTCCGGAGAGGATTAAGACAAGGTGATACCAGCTCACCCAAACTCTTCAGAACCTGCCCGGAGATGATCTTCCGGAACCTGGCTTGGAAGAATAGAGGAATCAAAATAGATGGCGAATATCAAAGCAGCCTTAGATTTGCAGATGACATCGCCTTTTTCGCAGAGAACCAACACGACCTCCAACTAATGCTAGATGAATTAAATGATGAAAGCCAAAAATTCGGCCTACACATGAATTTCAGTAAAACGAAAGTCATGTGCAACAATCATATCGAGAATAAGAACATAACTGTCAAAATCGAAGATGAAAAACAGGGGAAAGTAAACCACTACATCTACCTAGGACTACAATTCTCCATGAAACCCATAAAAGAAGAAGAAATCAAGCGAAGAATCATTTGAGGATGGCAACCTTTAAAAACAAGACAATCCCAATGATCCTAAAAAGAAGAGTATACAACCAATGCATCCTCCCGATAGTCACCTATGGAGCTGAGACATAGAACCTGACCAAGAGACAGACCCACGAACTGAGAAGCATGCAACGCGCGCATGAGAGAATCACATGGAGAGATCACAAGAAAACACAGTATATCAGGAAGAAAACGGGAACCGAGACATCATAGAAACTATTAGAAAACTTAAATGGCGATGGGCAAGAATGGCCGACAACCGATGAACATCACAACTCACAGCATGGATCCCCACGGACCACGTGCGAATGACAGAATACAAGATGGAGAGATGAACTACACAAAATCAGAAATTACTGGCTCCACAACGCCCATGATAGAGAAATAATAATAATAATAATAATAATAATAATAATAATAATAATAGAGAGAATATACATGTCAATGGATAGAAGGGGACTACTACCAGAAGAACAGAAAGGGTGTAGGATAGGAACCAAAGGGGCAAACGATTTATTCTACATAGACCAGATGATCTTAAAAGAAGTAAGGAAAAGGAGAAAGAATATCGCAATGGGATGAATAGATTACAAAAAGGCATACGATATGATTCCACATAGCTGGATACTCGAATGCCTTAGAATGTTCAAAATTAGCGAACCGGTGGTTAAATTCATTGGTAATTCAATGGAAGACTGGAAAGTAAATTTTACAGCCGCAGGGGACAAACTAGCCGAGGTAGGGATAAAAAGGGGAATCTTCCAAGGAGACTCGTTGTCCCCACTATTATTTGTTCTAACAATGATACCGCTTAACAGAATCCTGAAAAAATAGCTAAGGATACCACTTCTCTAGAACAAAAGGAAAGGTCAACCACTTAATGTACATGGACGATATTAAATTGTTTGCAAAAAACAGGGGAGAGCTTGAGACTCTGTTCAACGAAGTAAGGAAATATAGTGAGGACATAGGAATGGAGTTTGGGATAGAAAAATGGGCAATCATGGTGATGCACAAAGGAAGGCTTTCAATGACTGAGGGAATTGAACTTCCGGACAACAACAAGATTAGGGCATTGACTGCACAAGACCGATACAAGTACCTAGGTGTCCTTGAATGTGACACGATAAAACGGGAAGAGATGAAGGAGAAAATTAAGAGAGAATACCTCAGAAGGATAAGGAAAATATCAGAAACCAAATTAAATAGCAGAAATCTAATAAAAGGAATGAACACCTGGGCTGTATCAGTAGTTAGGTATACAGGACCATTCCTAGGATGGACAAAGGAAGAGCTCCAATCAATGGATAGGCGAACAAGGAAACTTATGACGATGCATAAAGCATTACACCCTAGAGATGATACAGATAGACTATACGTTAAGAGAAAAGAAGGTGGTAGGGGGCTCATCAGCATTGAAGATTGTGTCCAGAGAGCTAAAGTAGTCCTAAATAGATATGTGCTAACAAATATTGAAGAAATCATAAAGAGCGCGAGGGATAGTGCAACAAACAATAAAGTAGAAAACAATGGAACAGTACAGCAAACTAGAAAAGAAAAGTGGGAAGGGAAAAAATTGTACGGCGAGTTCAAAAGACAGATAAAAGATATAGCAGACGAGAAATCATGGACGTGGTTACGAAAGGGAAACCTTGAGAGAGAAACAGAATCGCTCATCATGGCAGCCCAAAACAAAAGCATAAGGACAAACTACATAAAAGCAAAAATCGACAGAACACAGACAAACAGCAAATGCCGCATGTGCGGTGAAAGAGATGAGACAGTAAACCACATAACTAGTGAATGTAGTCAACTCGCCCAGAAGGAGTATAAGCATAGACACGATAGAGTAGCAACGATGATACACAGGGAACTAAGCAAACAAATGGGATTCAACCATGGGGAAAAGTGGTATCAGCACAAGCCAGAGGCAGTTTTGGAGAATGACAACCACAAACTACTGTGGGACTTTGACATCCAAACTGACACCTCATCCAGGCAAGAAGGCCGGACTCAGTAATAGTAGACAAAAAAAGGAAGGCCTGCCAAATAGTAGACGTTGCTGTGCCTGCAGACCATAGAGTAAAAAAGAAGGAGGGTGAAAAAAGGGAAAAATACCAGGACCTAGCAAGGGAGTTAAAGAAAATGTGGAACATGAAAACCAGGGTAGTACCGGTCATAGTGGGAGCACTAGGAACTGTCCCCAAAACGCTGAGGGAGAGACTGGAGGAGATCGGGATTAGGGGGAGGATAGAGACCGTACAGACCACAGCCCTACTTGGAACTGCACGGATACTGAGGAAGGTGCTAGAGATATAAGTACTGCAACGAATAGTAGCTCTGTCATGATATGCGAAAGAGGGAGGAGACGTTAGCTGAGGACCTGAGGAGACTTATTGTCACTCAGCCTTCAGCGATAACCACTGGGCAACCGGTGTGAAACTGTAAATCGTAGAATTACTGCGACCTATGAGTACTAGGAGAGGAGGGCTGGAGACTTGAGGAGACTTGCTGTCACTCAAACTCCAGCGGTTACCACCAAGCAACTGGTGTGAGATTCAATAATAATAATAGTAATAAACTAGAACGAGAAGATTTATACAAATATTTAAGAATTAATGGAGGAAGTGGAGTACGAAAAACCTTTGAAAAGAAGTATGGAAAGAGTGCTTCAGAAGAGTGCAGGCAGTACTGAAAACTAAACTGAATTTAAATTTTGAGTAGAAAGCAATCAATACACTTGCTAATTCAAACCATGACGCATAGCTTCAATATAATTAATTGGGATCTAGAAGAGATTAGAGAAATTGACACAAAAATCAGGATATTACTAACGTATCAAAGAATGCGACACCCAAACATGGACATAGATCGTCTCTATTTGACAAGGAGTAACGGTAGTAGAAGAATGGTGCAACTCCAATTGACATACATAATAGCAATACTAGGATTATATAATTATCTCGAAACCACACTGGACTGGATATCGTTATATAGTTAAGGAACGGGAAAATGCAAGAAGATTGCACTTGATAGCAAAATAAAGTAAAAAGTCCGTAAGAGAACTGGACATAAACTTGAACAGTGAAAAGTATTCACAATATAGATGAGAGGCAACATACAAAGGAGCAGGGACATAAACAGCTTGGGGTGAAATGGAGTCAGAAACCGCAGCACGGACAATATATGCCCTCCGAAACAAAGATGCTGAGGTAGATAGAAAAAAAACATCCACCAGTGGCTTCAGAACAGGTAATTGAAGACAGAAACAGAGGGATTTATACTGGTCGTTCAAGGCCAAAGCTCGCACGCTCGAAACTTTTAAGTGAATATAATTTTTGAAATGATGCTTACTCAAAATGCCGTTCATGCGACTTGCATTTAGAAAGAATAGACCACCTTGTGTCTAACTGATCTGTTTTAATAACTTTAGAAATATCCAGGCATGGCAAAGTAGGCCGGTATCTACATTGGAAAATCTGCAAGCATTACGAAGTACCAATAGACAATAACTGATATAAACATCAACCAGACCCAGTGATAAGTATTTTATTTACATCACTCTTCAATATATATATATATATATATATATATATATATATATATATATATATATATATATATATATATATATATATATATATAACAGCGCTATGATGAACTGCGTTGTATCAGGGTATGCCCATATCAATATGATAGATTTTTTTTTCCTGTACAATATGCATAACTAGCAAATAGTGCCTGTAACAATATAATAATTGTGTCTTTGGTATCACGAACTGCGTTATATCAAAGAGTGCATTTATGAATATTATTTGTGCAGTACCGATATTAGATTGGTCAAAATACTAACTCCACAAAGAAATAATATCTGATCAGATAGTTTTGTTAATCGAACTTTTATAATATCATCGGAGAGTTTTGTTTGTTATCTGATTGATGTAATTTCAGTTTCCCAAAGAAAAAATGTCTGATCAAATCGTTTTACTTGTCGAATCTTTATGACATCATCAGAGATTTTTTAATTCTCTAAATGCTGTTATTTCAAATGGCTGTAAAGGCATTTTTAATTGTATATTAAATAGAATCTTCATTTTGAATTATGGCATAACAGGTGAAAACTACCCGATTTAGTTTTAAATCGAGGGGATACTTTTTTTCTCTTTAATGAGTCAAACGACGAGGAATGTTTTATAAGGATCAAAACTTTGTAGGGGGTGCTCTTTCACTTTTAAGGGTGAAAATCGTAGGGGAACGGGGGGGGGGTGATTTTTTCACTTGTGGTCAAAATCTCTAGGATTTTAATTTACTTTGAGTTTTTTTTCTCTCTCTTTAAAATGAGGCAACTCAATTTCTCTTCCAATTCAATTTGGGAACGTATTTCACTTCTAGGCGTCAGAGATAAAGGGGGACTTTTTTTCGCATTGCTTTCATTTTGGGGGTGTCGAATACAAGAGGGTAGTATTGTTATATTTGCAGTTATTTCCATCCGAGGAATATGTGTTATATTTGCAGTGATTTACTTCCGGGTATTATTGCTAGCTGACTATAAATTTGTCTCATTGAAGAATTTTCCACATTCTTTGCTCATACTGGGAATCGAACCCGGGACCTACCGTGTGCTAACCATTACGCTATCCTAGCGGACATCGATAGTGATTCACTCCAAACAGATGGCTCATTGAACAAAAGGAAAGTTCTGTCCTCGTCTGTCTTCTTCAGAACCCAATGAGACGTGATACCGGCACGTTGGAGTAAATATTGGACAAACATATCTCCATGAAGCACCCAACCTGAAACATTTACATATACATACATATATATATATATATATATATATATATATATATATATATATATATATATATATATATATATATATATATATATATATATATATATATTGATAGATAGGTTTAGATTGATGGATTGATAGATAGATAGATAGATAGATAAGTTGATTAATTTAAAAATAAATCAGTCAACATATCTACATTGTTGTCAGCTATTCTGTTAATGTATGTCTACGTATTGATAAATTGCCTTTAATAACTAAAAGCACTCAGCGAGTGCATACTTCTAATGATGCCATACATTAACTAACTAAAAATTGAATAAAAATCAGTCCATATCCAGCTGCAGGGGAGGTAACTGTGAAAAAATCCTGAATTCGCCCAAAAGGCCTAATTATAGTTAACATTCATTGAGAAATTCTTGAGATATTCAGTGGACAAAGAAACAAGTTGATAGACCGACAGACAGGCAGACAAAGACAAGTGAATGAACAAGTTGGCAGAGGTAAAAAAATGTCGCAATATTTGATGAATCACTAGGACTTCTTTACACATCATTGTTACGTCGATAATCCAACGAATGATTACAACAGGTCTGGTTACGCATCCAAAAGAAACTTTCACGTGCATTTCCAGACAAGAAAACCACCCAAAACAAAAACAAAATAGCATTTTTTTCTAAATTTAATAAGAAGTAAATATTTAAATTTCCAACCTTCTATCTCCATTGATGTTGGCTGTATACGTAGTATGATACATACACACAAAAAAACAAACAAACAAAAAACATACACACATTTATACGTACATGTATACATGCACACAAGGAACAAGAGACAAGAGACACCCCCCCCAAAAAAAAAACTCGAGTGAATGTATGAAATCGAAAGAAACCCTGACCCGAATCCACTCCGACATGTCATTGAAATTCATTCAGAACATTTATAGATATGAGGAGAGTCACACAAATTCAAGTGAATATATTTGGAATCGAAAAAATTCCTGTCCCGAACCCGCTCCAAGATTTGGAAATATTGTGCAAACAGACATATACCTCTTCCAACTCATTTGGCCGTCTCAATAGACAATTGAACGACAGCCTCGCTCGGAATTTGAACACAGCTCAAAAATTTCATGGTTCGTTCCATTTCAAGCTCCACCACTGGCACCCCTGCCTTCTGATAGAGGTAAATAAGTTGATTAATTTGAAATTAGATCAATCAACATATCTACATTCTTGTCAGGTGCTTTGCTGATGTATGTCTGTGTGTTGATAGATTGCCTTTTAAGGATGGGGCTTGAAGAAACATCATCACGCTAAATGGCCGGAAAGATGCATGAATTATTAAAGTATGTATAAAACAATATATCTATTCATATTCATTAACACATATATTCATATTTATCATCCTCCAAAATGCATATACACCAGAAACTTTCAACGAAATTTTCTTAAAAATTATTTTTTAATGTTTTATGATGGAGGTTCTGTTTACAATGAAGTGGGTATTTACTTTCTGCCCTTTTTACGGTGATACAGCTCTTTTCTCTTCTTTCTATTCCATCGTCCCCAACCATAACGTTAATCCTGATTCGAAAAGAATATTGAATTATCAAAAGAATAAAAATCTTGGAATTTAAAAAAATTCCTTTTATTTTTTCGTCATTTTTTGGGTCAAAGCAAAGAAAATTCATGTAAGGCAAACTTTCGTTCGTACCTCCGTAATAATGCCGAAAAATAAGCGCTCAATTTAGCATCATAGTTACATTGTTAATTGAACCCCCTTCCAAAAATTAAAAAAGTACTAACAAAGTTGTGGATAGTTCGTAGGTTGAAAGCACCTAAACACCTATTATATAAGAATATATCTTAATGTGAATCAGATTTTTCAGAAATATCTGACCGTAAAATAATTTATGTTGTGGTGCTATAGAAACAGTTGTCAAACGAAATTCTCACGACCGACGACAAGCTCACAATACCTAGTATCTTGGTTTCAAAAAAAAGTTTTTCACACAAAGAATTTAGGAACCCATTCTGGTCATTTACCTGGGTTCGCCGAAACTGTTCCATGACACGACGGTATGTTTTGTGACAAGATGAATCACAGGTAGGACCACAACAAGGTACCGACCAATCGGACAGGTCACCCAGGTTGCATAGTGCTAGGAGCGCTGTGTGTCTGAGACAGTAGGACTTACCGAATACAAATCGAATGGGGGAAAATGAATGAATCAAACAATAAAAACAGTCAATATAAGAATATATCTTAATTTGAATTAGATTTTTCAGAAATATCTAACAGTAAAATAATTTATGTTGCGGTGTTATAGAAACGACAAGCTCACAATAGCTAGTATCTTGGAAGAAAGTAAAATTGGATGAGGCAAGGTCGCAAGTATGAATAAATAAATAATAATATAATTCTATAATCTAAAGGTCTCCGACGTTCAGCTTGCCCGCTATTTTCATCATTATGCGGGAAAAAATGACATGATAAAGAAAGAATATGTTTATAAAATCTTGACACAAAAGTTACTTGTATTTTTACCTGGTTTTTAGTATTTTTGAATTATTAAAGTAATACTTGAAGCAACAAATTAATCACTCTGAATAAAATCATTCTTTCCACAGAAATTAAAAATCTTGATTAAGATTGGTTTCTTAGAAGCAAACAGTTCTCTTAGTAGATTTTTTTCTCTTCGATTCAAGGTGTTTCAATATCAGACCTTTGGACTGCCCGAAAAATTATTAATTTTCAGAATAATCTTTTAAATATGTTTCATGATGAGGTTCAATTTACATTGGGACTATAATGATAAAGTTGACGCATGCTTTCCTCCATTTTTTACAAGAATTATATTCTCTTCTTTCAGTCACATTTTTCAATACAATAACCCCCAGCCATAACCCTGGCACAATGTCGGGAAGATGGTCCCGATTGTAGATTGTAAAGTTTCACACAGTCGATCATTTAATGTTGAAAACGGCGTATTGATAAAAAAAGAAATGAAAGAATTTCAAAAGAAAAACAAAAGTAAAATTTTGAAAATCATCCCACCAACTAAGAAGGTTTTAGTGGTGCTAGTGGGTAGGGGGTCAACTTACAATTCAAATCTATGCTAAATTGGTATCTTACGTCGTGTCTGACAGCGCGTATGTATATTTTCGATTGTAACTCTATCCGAGCCCGAATAGCAAGGAAAATAATTTTTGCATCATTGTGACCCTTGAATGATTTCCCTGCCATTTCCACTATCAAAAGTAGAAAAACAGATTTCCCCATCTTTTTGACTCACAGAAGTGGAAAGAAATCTCCACCCTCTTTTGATTCCTATAAAAGAAAATAAATCCCCCACCATTTTGGCATCTAAAAACGAAAAATAAATTCCCATTTCATTTCGGCGCCTAAAAAAGAAAACCCACCAAAAGGTGTGAGAAAAACTATTCTGATCCCTGAAAGTAAAAAAAGGCCCCCTCCATTTTGACCCCATTTTTACCCTGGAAGTAAAAAAATTCCCTGTCTATTTTAACCTTTAAAATTGGAAAAAAGAATTGTCCCGCTGTTTAAAGAAAGAATTCCCCTTCGATTTTGAACCTTAAAAGCGGAAAAATAATTCCCCATTACTTTTTTTGAAAATAGTGCTAGTAGAAATTATTTAGTAATATGTTTTACGAATGAATGAATTCTCTCTTGTGATAGGTCAACTGAACTCACCATTGAAAAAAATAATTGATTCAAATTTCTCAATATTAGCGGTACCAATCGAATTATTGATGACGTGAGAAATTGAACCAGAGACAAACAGAAAGACAGACAGAGCTCTGTATGTCTGTCTCCATTTGTCTGTCTGTCTGTCTGTCAGCTCCCTTCTTTCCTAAATTTCCATTTTATCTTTCTTCCTTTCCTTCTTTCTTTCGTTCCTTTTCTTTCACTCTCTTTCTTTTTTTTCTCTTTCTCTTACCCGTACACTTTCTTTTACTTTTTTCTCTCTATCTTCTTTCCTCTCTTTCTCTCTTCTATCTTTCTTCCTTTTATTTATTTTCACTTTCTTTCTTCTCCCTTTCTTCCTCTTCCTGGCCACGAGTTGACGTCATAGTATCTTTCTTTTGTTTACCTTCCATGCTGAATTTGAAATATCTTGAACTCAAAAGTCTGACTGCGGTAATAGAAACAACTCTAGAGTTGGACAATATTTGTGATTTTTAGAATTTTTTACGATCTACGAATATTCAATGTACGTATTCACAGCTCAACAGCAAATAATCAGCTATTCTCTCACTAAGAACAATATCACAGTACCAACTGATGAAATAAAGCATTTCCAATCAGCAGCTGATATTTCCCTATTCTCTCACTAAGAACAATATCACAGTACCAACTGATGAAATAAAGCATTTCCAATCAGCAGCTGATATTTCCCTCTCACTCTCCCTTCTCTCGATGTATGATAGTCCCTACACGCTCCAAGTTAGGGCTACTTCTTCATTAGCACTCACTGGATTCATCTTAATTTTTTTTTAGGGGATTTTTTTTTTCAATTCACGGGGTCAAAGGGTTGGGGAGAGGATATTTTTTCACCTTTAGAGGTCAAAATTGAGGTCAATTCTTTTTTCCACTGTTGATGTTAAAATCGATGAGATTTTTCTTCTCTTTTACGGGTCAAAATCGGGAGAGAAGGTTTATTTCAATCTCTAGGTGTCAAAAGTTGATTTCTATTTTTCACTTTTAGGGTGAAGGTAGAAAAATCCCCCCCATCTAGATCCATGAAAGTGAAAAAATCCACTTTTGACTCCTAAAAATGAAAATAAACTCCCGATTTTGACCCGTGAACGACAAAATGATCTTCCTTATCGATTCACTCAGTTGAAGGGTTATATTTTTCGAAATTGAGCGGGAATTTTCCCCATTTTTAACTGTAATCCCATCTATTCATCTTTTTTTTTTTTTTTGGTGTGTGTGTGTATGTGTGTGTGTGTGTGTGTGTGTGTGTGTGTGTGTGTGTGTGTGTGTGTGTGTGTGTGTGTGTGTGATAGCAACAGTTATACCATCCGTTAGGCCAGTTATTTGATTTTGTTATCAAAAACGATACATTTGTCATAGATGAATGACATTTTGCATAGGCGATTGTTAGTAAGACTTTATTGGTCTGCCCAAGCTTCGTTCTGCTTACGACACCTGGTATTCCCCAAAAGTCACCAATCTGGTTATTTAACGGTGCTAAACTTGATTTCACGAGAACTGCTGAATCCAACTTGATTTGGCCGTATCAGCTAAAATCATACATATCATTTTAATGACCATTTTAGTTATCATAGTATTAGAAAAGATATAAGTGTGAACTCTTTGTATCTCACTGAACTGTTATTTGGTTTAATAGCTCCAGGTACGGACTACACGAAGGCTCCAAGTTCCAGGGAGGCTGTTATGTGTCTGGGATTGTAGACCTTTTTAAATACAAATGGAGAAATCGAAAAATAAATAGATTAAACAATAAAAACAGTCAGTATGAAAAAATACATGATGTAAAGTCAGATTTTTCAGGAATATCTAACAGTTTTGCTTTCTGTTTTGGTGAAACTAAAAGAAACGATTGTTGAAGGAAATTCTCATGACCGACGAAAAGCTCAGTCAGGCTTAGCTAGTTTTGTGAGACTGAGTATCTACAATGGCAGGTGCTTCGGAGAAAAGGTAAGCAAATTTGCAAGGTTATTTCTGGGCCACTCTTGCCTTCTACGATATGCATAGCTAGATTAGTTGGTGCAAAAACAAATCATCAAGATAAATCACATAAAATGAGGATGATCGAAAGTCAAAAGGGCACCGAAGTTCAGCATGATCGAAGTACCACGAACTCTATGGCCGGCTCTGACAGTAGCTATCGAGCAAACACCATCACTATTTTGACAAGTTCAATCCCAAAGAGTGTTATACCCGTAATACTGTTAATATTCTGAATCGACATCATCACATGCAAAGATTTGCAAAAATCAGAAACTCTGTGCGAACAAAAATACGTGGTCTGAACAGGGAAAATATCGGCTTTGACTGATGCCTTCCATTTGCTATTAGAATATATGCACGTGAATAACATAGGTTAGAGATGAACAAAAAAGCCTCAAATTGATTTTGTCGTCACAATCTTAGTGTCATTATTTAGAAGAAAGATGGGAAACAAATCTATTAACTTTCTGGCTTTAGAACTGGAAAGTTTCCATAAAATTAGCAGCATGTTCATGGAAGCAAAAATAATACGGTAATATTTGCATTTAAATTTCAAAATCACACAGAAAATCAACATTTTATTCAGTTTCAATATTTTTTTATACTTATTCATTACAAATTTCTGAGAAGAATTGTTTTTTCTTATGATTCCTACCCCCACGCCTTTATTGACTCGATGACATTTTATATACGGTTACTTTCATAGATTATTTTTACACGTTTACTTTTTTAGAAAAATATTCTGAAACTGCTCGAACGAAACTCTTACTTTGGGTCTTGAAAAATAAAAATTAAGTAAAATATTTTCTTCTTGGCAACTTTGTAGTTTTATTTGATTAATTATTATTTAGGCTTCTGATCAATGATTTTTTTACCCAATATTTAAAAAAAATAATGATACATAGATGCTGAATAATTGAATAAAGAGATATGAAGAGAAATATTTACCGTGTATTTTTCTTATATCTTTTTTCTTTGCGTCTTTGTTTTTTTCTCCTCAATTGTAGTTCTTTTGTTATATGGCGTATTGATAGTGTAGCTATTTCAGAGATACATAATGAAGTTATAATGAAGCTAAAGCAATAATTTTTCTCCTTTTCTGTAATCATCATCATCAATTAAAAAAACTATGGTGACCTTTTGTTTTATGTCGGTAAATTGAAGGAAAATTGTAAAAATAACAGATGTTTGAAATAAAACAACAGCGATTATTTCGCTTAAATAAAATATTGTTCAACAAAAAGCAAACAATAATAATTTCGCTTATGGCCCGCCATCCGACCGGAGCTGGGTAAATCTGTCAACATCCGTCTGTCATTACTATAGAGATATGATAACGTTGAAGTGTGATGATTAATAAAGTGTTAAAATGTAGTTTACCTTCTTTTTTTTTTAGTAGAAAGTATGAAACATTTTGCGCAGATTAGTTGAGGGATGAAACTATCTTTTTTTTTCCACAAGTCATCTTTATCTAATGAATCATTTATTTTTGGTAACCACGGAATTTAAATTTCATAAATATTTGATTTAGCTATCAGAAAATATGGTGTAATGATCTATCCATTGCCGATATAGAGAATGTTGACTTTATAATAGTTCAATTCTATGGGCTGATTTTTAACCGCAGGGGTACTTTATATTTGGAGCACGAAGTGAACTCTTATGAATCCCTAATATGAGTACTTGAAAAATATGTCAATTATCCTATGGCACGGTCTGCCTTTTGCTGACCAGAACCGTAGAAACTTGAAATATAGTTAAAAAAATACCAAAATACACAAATGATCACCACATACGAAATAACTACTTATTTCTCAGAGATGTTCAACACATTGCCTCCAGTAGATTTACATTGAAACAGTATCTGTAGAATCAGAGGATCAATTATGTCTGATCTGTAAATTATAGATCTAGAATTTGATCTAGGCAGTAAATTATTATTTGGTTGAATTGTAACCGTGCGGGCACTTTTTTATTAGAATCATGAATTAAATGCGTTTTATGGCACCTTGACTTTCGAAGAAAAACTATTTCCTTCTGGAGAAAAAAACATGAAAATGACCGCACCGGTTATAAATCATATCCTAAATACATTCTAGTCTGCAAATTACCCACAGACACTGAAGACAATTTCAGTTTTAAGCCACACAAAAAAAACAAAAACAAACTATGTTGACATCTGAAATTTTTTAATAATGATTTGGGGATGTCACTGGGATCTCCAATTCCAAATAATTCTGCTACATGGATTTTTATAATCTTAAGGTGGTCTGGTCTACAAAGTAAATGCCAGATAATTTGTTCTTAAAGATCAAACAGAATCTTAATAGAATAAACTACGCCATTTCATATTACCAGGTCACGTTGAATCCTATTTGAGGTTGTAAAATCAAAAGAAATATTATTTGCTTACTTGATATATTTTTAAAGACGTAGACTCATCTGTCCTCAGTAGTAACTTTGTTGATAAACTCTTTGATTACAGACACACAGCTAAAATTGTGGAATCGCATCCGTAAACTACTGAAATAGTAAAATTGACCCGTGCTATGGCTACTTTCCGTGGAATGTTATTAGAATATTCGAAACTTTTCTACTCCTTATTCGATTTACTCGACAATGTCTCTGGTATTTACACCTAGCCAATTTTGATGGGTTTGTTAAGTGTATCTTCGTACATGATCTACAGAACTATGCTAGATATGTACCAATTCAACTTTCCGAGATGTTTTCTCTGCAATCCAGTGATCAAGCATGGCCATTGGTATTGATCATGCTTTGGAGCAAGAAAACCGTTGAGTGAAAGTTTTGAGAGGAATCTAATTTGAATTAAAGAAAACAGCGACAAGCAGAAAGATATATTTACTATTCATAAAACAAGTGCCCCAAAGACCCAGAGTATACAATATCACTTGGAGACAGTTCTGCCACATAACGCAGCTAAATAATTCGTTGACTGAAAAAGGACAAGAGATATACAGTGCTTCAAGAGTCGGGCAAAAGAGAAATCTGTAAAATTGCCATTTCTTTTATCTACACTAGAGACTGTGAAAGTGAGGCTCCAATATTGTGTTGTGGTGCGGAGAGAAGAAAGAACACGTGACAAAAGATTTGTAATTGCATCCAGAAAGCAAACTGGGGTGGACATACTGAAATACCTAGGAAACTACATGTTTTCAGTGGATTCTGTCAATATTTATCAGTGATGGGAAGCTGTTGCTGGGTTATAATAAATCATCAGTTTTGCACAAGATTGAAGACACAATCCAAGTCAGGATTGACCCAAATGACGAAGAACTCACAGAAATAGAAACAGTACTACTATTTGATGGTATAACAGTAGTAGATAGAATCAAGTAGGGCCAGCTGTAAAGAATTGCCGAGATTCCGCTAAAACAGTCTTGAAAATCAATCTGGAGGAATCAGAAGGTACCAATGAAATGAGCATTGTATTTGACCGATACATAAAAAATCATTGGATTTCTATGCATTTACTGGTTGCAACTAGACAAGCAAAGCTTTTGGTCAGTCTAAACTGGCATGCTTGAAAGCGTTCATACAAAAAATCATGAGAAAAGCCCTTGAATTTGGTTCAAGCAAGGTGGAACTTATATTGTAAATTTCAAGACTCTGAAAAGCTTCCCCCTACATCTGCTGTCCTCAAAATGAAAAAAGGGGATAATACTCAGAGGTGTGAATGGACTTGTACGGAGATGTGCCTGTGTGTGAACTATGAAAACCAAGACGACTTAGATGATCTGGTGTAAGAAGAGTTAGATGAAGATATTGAATGACTTATCATAGTGATTCAGATGCATGGCGAAATCTAATGCAAATTCAGAGAATTACTGAGATACACATATAGTGATTTG
The DNA here is from genome assembly GCA_963457665.1 of Thysanoteuthis rhombus. Taxonomy (NCBI): domain Eukaryota; kingdom Metazoa; phylum Mollusca; class Cephalopoda; order Oegopsida; family Thysanoteuthidae; genus Thysanoteuthis; species Thysanoteuthis major. The sequence goes on from CAUOPZ010000365.1 coordinate 35,178, forward strand.
ATATTGTATTGATAGTTTTACACTCTAAATAAAGTTTAGATTTTATCTGAATTGCTGTTATTCATATTTGAAGGCATTAGTAATGTTCAATAGCGATAATTTTCAATTTTGATCAAAGTGGTTTACCAAGATTGACTATACATGTCAGATTTATAATTCACAGATCAGACCAAGTTGGCCTTTTTAATCCATAGAGATGGTTTGTTTTTCTACCCGTGAAGATTTTGTACTTAATTAGCTAAACATATTTTGAACTGATCTTGCTATTTTGGATTATTTTGCAGTGATCCTTTGTTATTTATTTCAGCCAACAGAATTTGACAGGTATGCATACCCTGATCTGTCTTTCTGTTAGTCCGAACGATATCTCCAAAGTAGTCCATGTATTTCAACGAAATTTTGTGAAAGTGTTGAAAATGGGGTAAGAAAAGGGTGGTTACATTATGAGGCTGATCCGGAAATTTTCTTTCGATTGATCTTATTTTTTCATACATTTATATATACGTTCATGGCTGTTCACATGAAATCTTCAAAAGTCCACAATGAATTCCAATTATATTTTGTAGAAGGGTGGGTGAAAGAAGTGATAAAATGTGGGGGCAGATCCACACACAATTACTTCTCCTGCGTTGTAATTATATGTCTACATAAGATGATATCACTGGAATATAATATCTTCACTCAACATCTCCGAAAGTCCTAAATGAATTCCAATGGAATTTTATGGAGGGTTGCCACGGATGAAGTGATTGAACGACTTCCCTGAAATCAGCAAAATACATATCGAGCCATAGAAAAATGATGACTTATTTTTTTGAAAGATTTTATCATGAGATTTCATAGAAGCCTTACTTTGCACTTCTAATAAAAATTCCCTACGGAACCTTAGCAGAGCAAGATTAGCCCAGACTATGTTTTATAATTAATAAAAATTTGTTTTTCTCTTATTTAGACAAATGTTTGGTTTTTTTTCTTTCTAGCAAAGACTAGAGAAAACTCATGAAAACTTAAAATATCTTTTTCATCCATCTTATGTACATGCACATCTTATAATATATACTTGAAAGGTGATGGGTGAGTTCCACTTCTCATCCCAAACGGTGCATTGTAGTCATTGAAGTTATTGAATCAAAATAGCCGTAAAATACGAATACTTTGATAACGCGAAATAAATCGGGATGATTTACAAATTGATAATAATAATACAGGGTCTACATTCACGCTAAACACGATTACAGTGATCTAATTTCTATCAATCAATGTAGTTCAATAAGTTACAGGGGCAGTTGCCGGGATGGATTTGTCAGATCCCCTATTTTCACATGAATGGTGTTTGGAATTCCAATGTTGGCAATCCAAATAACTTCTTGATTTTGATAAAACTGTTGAAAACGAATCAAGGCCCTCGTTACTTGTTTTCGACCCAAACTTGTCTATCCTGAAAGGACACCTTTTTCCGAATACGGTGATGTCTGCAACAACATAATGCTGGAAATATCAGAACAAAACAATTCGGGCGCTTCTAACGTGTTTTGAGCAAAATGTGTTTCAATATAAAACGACAATTTTTCTTCTAAAATCAATGTAATGCAATAATACATAGTTCAAAACAAAACAGTTAGAACTAAAACTACATACGGTTTACCGTTCAAGAAAGTTTTAAAAAATCAATGTAATTCAATACTTCGTTTAAAACAGAACAAATTGTTTTAAACGAAGTATAAAATTACATTGATTCTGTTATCGTTTTGTTTTACTCTGTATGCTCATTCTTTATTGTTCTGTTTTTGGCCATTTAAAAAAATACAGATATGCAGCTAGTAAAAAAGACAAAACATTGCCGGTGTCTTTTTAATGACGCAACACCTTCAAATAGCATCAAACCTCATCCTTTCTATTTCTGTTGTTTAACATAACTAGGACTAACCAATGGACTGACCGAAAAGAGTCTAAAAAAGATATTTGGAATCATTTAAAAAACATCTTTAAATTCATTTGTTTCAAACTAGGCATCAAATAACATTGATTTGGATGAAAACATGCTCAAGCGGTAAATTGTGAGTAGTTATTTGTTATTTTATCAACTGTATGTATTCATTAAAAAATACTCTTTACTGCTCTGTTTTAAACTGGACATTGAATTATATTGATTCGAATTTTGTTTATATTATTCTTTTATTGTCAATAAATAGGAATGTTATTCTGTAACACACAATGCCCGACGAGAGGGCTTGCTTCTCCGATAATGTGTGTGTGTGTGTGTGTGTGTGTGTGTGTGTGTGTGTGTGTGTGTGTGTGTGTGTGTGTGTGTGTGTGTGGTGGGTAGATCATCCAAGACCCAGCTAGGGGAGAGGTCTGCGTGCTCTTCATGATGATTTTGAATTTCATAGGTTTTAAAATGATATTTTTGCACAATTTTGAGTGTTCTATCTCTATACTGTTGACTGATACGTATGCCATAATAAAAGAGAGTTATGTATTTCATAATAAAGAATATCCAATTCTAAATCTTTAGGTGTCTTATTTTACATCGGTTAACCTGAAATGAATTTTACGGTAAATTACGGCCAAAACGTGCTCTCACTGATTTTTCACCACGTGCAGAACGAAGAACTTTCTGAGAATGTCGGGAAGGCGGACTATCCAATCAAATATAGCCATTAAACCAACTGAAGTTAGTAGAGAAATCAATGCACTTCAATTTCAAATAAAATTCGAGCGAATTATTTAAAAAAAGCATGTGAATAAAAATGCATAAACAGAAAAATGGTTATCCTCGTACTCGTTTATTCTTCTCTTCATTGAACTAGATCAACAACCAAAAAATGAATCGACTTGCCTGAAAGAATATCTACAGGGGCACATTAATCAACATCGTGCAAACCTTAGTGCCTTGATTTTGTATTCTTTGTGACATGATCATTCTAAAATGTCTGTTTATATAATCCACAACGAACCATATGATTAAAAGCCATCGCCATAATGATAAAAACAATTTCTTTTTTACTAAAAAAATATGCATTTATTGAAATTACTAAGAATATTGGTAAAGATTCTTGGAAACTGAAAGTAAAATGGAAGTAAAACTGAAAATAGTCTGCTAACACTGAGTGGGTGATTTTAATACTTCGTCTACTTCGATTTAGGGGAGGAAATACGAGACCATAAAAATAAAATAAAATTTAAGGGTCTTGGCACACAATCTCGATATTGATATTATCATTGGTAATTTCAGGATTTTTACAAATGTTTCTACAGATTTTCGGGGAGATTTTCATATGCCTAAGTCGTGTTATTATCCAAAGTATTCAGCATTGTTACCGACGTCACTGTTGTCCTAAAACAAGTATCCTTTTGGGTCCACAACGAGTCACGAAGCATTTGCAAAAAATCAGCTTTAGAAATTTAGCTGCATTTTGTACAATTGTGAAATAGAATAAATCTTATCATTAGTCAAATTCTTCGTAATATTAGTCAAAATCCACACTACAGAATGATCTTTGTTATCTTCAATACCAAGGTATCGCCAGTAACAAAGCTAAATTAATAAAAATAGATGATAAAAGATAATTTCTATACTGATTTTACCAGTACAGAAACCAAAAACACAGATGGAAAGATCGGAATAGATTGTTTGTTTTTTTATTTGATCTTCTGAAATCCCTCGAAATTCTCGCAGCTCAGATGGTAAAGCAGCTTATGTGTATTTAACCAGGCTTCCCTGTGGTAAAAGAAACGTGAGTTTGAATTCCACCAAGAGCTTATTCTTTATTTTCAGTCATTGTTTGTTGTTTTTTTTTAAATCCCTGCCGTGGATTGATTTAAGTTGGGATAAAAAAATAGCAGTTGAAACATTAAGATAAAGGAAAATAGTAAGTAAAATGAATGATAATGGTTCACAACACTTCATCTGAAGATGAAAATTATCATTAACGATGAGGTGCGTAAAATTACACAATTCTCATCTCAGTTGTTCTTTTTCACCCAATGTTTCGGTCGTGGTACCCAACGGCCTTCTTCATATGTATTTTGTAAATTGGGGTAGATCCAGAATAATGGGATAGCCCACCTCAGGACATGCATTCTCATTTTGTCGTCTATATCCGGGCGAGGTCTTTCACTAAGCCGTGGTAGTGCTGGTACCTATTTTGTAATTGCTTTCAGGGGTTAGAAAGGTTATTTCAACCCCAAGGAATTATAATAAAAATATGCTGACTTGACGTGCTGCCACCTTAAAAATGTGAATGGGTAGATAACTCTTGTCTCCAAGTGTTGTCAGTATTATTCCTACTTCATTTTGAGGATGTAGGGGAGGTAACTATGCAAGTTTTTTTACGTTTTCATAAATACAAGAGAGACAACCCCATTTTTGTATTAGCATATATGTGCGTGCCCGTACATAAGTTCGGGAAAATTCATATACAATGATAATTTCTCATCTAAAAAATTTAATTGCTTGAGGGAGCCCGGTTTATGCTTGGCTGCTATGACCACTCTGACACGGGGCTTTCATGAATCCAATTTCATCTTTAAACTCACCTTTAAACTAATTCCGACTATGGCGTCATATATGTTGATTTTTTTATGTATCAAAGCAATTTTTATTTTCTGTTTTTTATTAAAGATTACGCAATTGCAGATAAAGAGTAAGCCTCAGGTGAGAATCCAATTCCAGTCCCTCATAAATAATAAGAATAAATGAAAAAAAAGAATGTTGAGTTTTCGATAATATTTTATTAAGCTTTATTTCAGATAATCCATTTCCAAACGACATTTGTTTACACCACCAAATTATTTTCACCAATTGAATTCCATATTTTAAGTACTTGATTACTTTGGTTCGTAATCCCCTTAACCCACTAACTGCGAACGACTGAAATTTCAGCCATTAAAGAAATAGTAATAACTATTCTTCTTTTTCTCCTACCGCAGTTAATGGGTTAAAATCGTGTTTGGTGTGTGTTTGGTAGGATTTTTCTCTTCTTTTTTCTTTATATCTTTTCATTTTTTATTTATTTTACAGAATGCTTTGAAACTAAAAATGAGGCAATCCTTGGTTTGACGGGACTTAAATGCTGTAGTATGACCTACTTTAAAAATGATGAAAAATCTGGCTAATTTCTGCCATTTTAAGCCAGCCATACTACTGCATTTTTGATCCGTCAAACCAAAGATTGCTAAAAATGAAAATTCAAAACTGAAATGTGCAATGTACATCGAATAGATTGTTGTCCCAAAAAGGCAGTGGATAGATCTTCTTATTGATAACTACCATGAAAAAATAATACTACCACCTCTGTCCCATGATAGTTTAATAGTATTTTTTATATAGAAATGTAACAACTATCATGGGAAAGAGGTATTATAATAATAATAATAATAATAATAATAATAATAATAATAATAATAATAATAATAATAATAATAATAATAATAATAATAATAATAATAATAATAAAAGATGATGAAATTACGTCAATGATAATACGATAATTATTATCAATCATTATTGATATTATTATTAATGTTATTATTATATTTTTCTTGTCATCATCATTATCATTATAGATTGCCATGGGATGAAAAGTGATAGTTGCAATGAGTAGACAGAGAGAATGAGAGATCCAAGGCTGCCAAAATCGGTACGATCGTATCTAATGTTGCACTTTCTACATCCATAAGTAGGTGTGGTACCCGCCTAAAATACATGATACATTTTCTATTAGAAAAAATAATATTCTTGCTTACTTAACATTTCCCCTTAAATTCAATTTGGTACGTTTTTGAGGGATTCGACACGTTTTTGGCTGCAATATTTGTACGTTTGATAAATTTCTTTTGGCAGCCTTGGATATGAGAGTGACGAAAAAAACGTAATAATGGACATCTGCAATGTAGATGACGACCAGGATCGACGATAAAAAATGATACCGTATATACTCGTGTAGTATTCGACTTCTGGAGCCGCCCCGAAATTAGATAATTTTTTCCTTAGCCATCCTTCCATTGAATAAAATAGTAATCATATATGCTATAAATCAATACTTACCAAGCCATTCCCCAAGATCATTGGTAATATAGTACGCAAATCGTTAGAATTATCACTGTAATTAGTCGTGGAGAGAAAGCATACTAGTCCAGCAGTACATCCAGTGAATATTTTCCTATCTAAATGCAGAGGTCAGCTCATTGGAAGATGGGCGCAAGAAAGCAACCGCCCTATGTACTCGTGTAATGGTCGACTGCATGTAATTTTCGACCCCCTTTTCTGTCCAATAAATCATGCGTTTATTAAATACATCGTGTAATGTTTAAGTCTGGATTTTAAAGTTATCACAAATTGATTCAGCAAATACAATTTGAATTGCCCCAATTCAAACGTGTCTCTCTTTTCATGTGTTTTCACCCTTTTCATACCTTTCTATCACTTCCAACTTATGTTTCAAATAAAGTAACCAATCACACAATGGGATACAGTAAGTTAAATAACATTCATCATAATAGTATCCTCATTCCATATGAAACAGGATTGTTGACGTCCGCTGCTTAGCCTAGATCCATTTCTAAGTTCGTAAACTTATGAGTCCGCAGGTCAAGCCTATAGGCCCAAAATTGTTACTGATTCAAAAGCATACCTCGTGCAATGTTCAACCACCAAATTATAGGTTTAAAAATTGGTCTCAAAAAGTCGAACATTACTCGAGTATATACGGTAACAAGGGAGAATCCAGTATTTTGAGCAGGGTGGGATTCAAATGGAAAAAATTATTTTTTTACAAATGAATACATGAAAAAACAAAAAAACAAAAAAAAACAAAACGAAAAACGATTTTCAGACATCAAAAACAAGAAATTAATACCATGTATGTCGGTATATAAGACAGATATTTGATTTTAAAAAAATATTCTGCGAATATTACACTGTATTCAATGCACTGGTTTTATGACTAGGGATTCGTCTTCTATGAAGAGTTATGGGACTTGGGTGTATTGCAGTGAGCAGTAACACTCCAAATATGCTTGTAAATCATTTGTCTTATATTCTAGTACTATGTGATCTAGCATTTTTCACTTATATTTGAGTCGTAGCTTTTGAACATTCGAATTGACAAAAGAATAAAGTAAAAATGATTGTTCAAAGAAATTTACCATAGAACCAATAAATAAGAAAGAGAGAGAATAAGACGGAAGACAGCTTATATCTGATTGAAAAAAAACAATCAAACGAAATGATAAATTTTGGTTTTCAAGTTTAATTTATGATTACTAGGTATTGTTACATTTTTATTAATAGAATTTCTCTATCTAGAGTAGAGATTCTGAAGTGAGGCATACGCCCCACCAGGGGACAATTCAAATATCAGGGAGTAAATAGGAATTTGAGTGTGAAGAGCAAAAGGCATTCCGTGGCTCAAAACTGAGTCGTGTTAAGACAGATTAATTCGAAATTATATAAAACTGCTGATTCTTAATTGCCAATACTATTATTTACTACTTTTATTATAGACTCCATAGTAAAGAATGCTCAACATATAAACTTTGTAAGCTATAAAAGTGATCAAATAATTGCGCTGTTGTTGCTAAATTTCTCACAATCGAGAAATTACCATAAATGTAGTAAGTGCCCAATTTTTTTCTTATCAAAGGTTGAATTAGATACATCATTACATAAAAACATAATGAGAGTAAATCTTGAAATTTTCAGCCCTCTAGCTCCATTGATGCAGCCTGTAAGTGAGAAACGTCAACCAGACTGACTTGAAAACTGGAGAAACCTTTGTTGACAGTTTTGGTTGACAGTTTCTAATAGCATATCTTATCAAATAAAATATTTTAGATATTTGGTTAAGTTTTTTTCCTGGCGTTGAAATTATTTCTCATTGCTTTAAAACCGAATTTCAGTAAATATCAGGATTAAACATTTTATGCCTTTTCAGCATCTAATCGATTCTAATTCTAGTCAAGGTGCAAAATATTTTTACCTGGGGCACGATGCAAAAAAGTTTAGAACCACTGATCAAGATATTTGAAAAAAAGAAAAAGAAAAGAGAAATTGATTATGCTTCGCCCGGTTTGTGGGTTCGGACTCCCTTCCAACCCAGATCCGCGCATGAATAACGATAATCAGAAAATGGCAATGGTGATGATAGTTTAATTATGAGAATTATTTTTCGGGATGTATAATCAGTAAATACAACGCATGATGATGATGATGATGATGATGATGATGATGATGATGATGATGATGATGATGATGATGATGATGATGATGATGATGATGGCTCTTCTGGTTAATTCATCGTTGATAATAACATCACCCGGTAAATTCATCGCATGGCGATTTCATGAAATGCATCGACAAACATTATTTCTTTATCATATTATAATTCACCGAAAGTCTATCTGTCCGTCTGTTGCAAAAACCATACAATGTAATGTTCTGTGTGTATCAATGTAACCCCGAGAAAAGTTTTTAGCAAATAAGCATTTGAGCCCCCCCCCCCATTTTCTGGGGAGGGGGTTGATTTAAAAATGTAATTCATGCTAAAAAAAATCATTTCTATGCTGGGTGCTGGAGAAAAACTGCAGAGCGGGTGGGAACTTCGAATCATTCATAGAGAGAGGGAGTAACAAGAGGATATCTGCTTTATCTGGCTAACAGTGAGTAATTTGGCATCGTTCATATCTGATTTCCATCTATTCGTGTATCTGCCCATCTATTCTATTCTATTAATTCTTTTTTTGCGGGGGGGGGGGGATCCTGTCCGTTAGGGTGAGATTCAGTCTAATTACATCTATACATTATTTACACATAAACAACCGTAGTTATGGAGATTCCACGGGTGTTAGCAACTAAAATTATCCATTATATCCTACCTCTGCTCTTCTCTCATCCATTGCCCGTGTCTTCTCAATCTCTCCCGTATCCCTTCCAATCTTCGTTGTCCGTCGATAACTCTATCTAAATGTTTTACAAGATTACATTTATATGCGAAAATCATACTAGCTAGATTTCTTTTCTTCTCTCTCCATTCCCATTCTCTTATCAAACAAATGAAACAAATGCGGCTCCTTATCAAAAGGGTTTGAGAGATTTTCTAACTTTTTATAAAAGGTTTGTTTAAAAATAAACAACTTTTCATTCAGTCAATTTCATGAACACAAAATATTCATATTAAACTTTTCTCAGATGTTTTTCTTACTGATAACACAAAGATTTTGACGATAAAATCATATTTTATACGAGTTTAGGACTTTTTTCTGATGTCTTGTGATAGTTCTACCTATGAATAAAAAACATACTTTGCAACGCTGATTTCTTCCCTTTTTTGACCTGCACGTCTGCGTTGTCGACAAATAAGAGGCGTACACCACAATGAAAGTCATTTGATATGCCTTTTATCCTACACGTTAGACGTTTTTTGACCGGACTAACGTTTTGGGGACTGTACATTATTGTGGCGATGGATGAAGTCACTCCATTCTGGATGTTAAATAAGACTGGACGATTTTGATTGTTATAATCTATATATTTGCATGACAGTTAAAAGGTTGAGAAAAACAAGCCTGGAAGTCAGACCATAAACGTGCAATTTTTTTTTCTTGGAAGAAGATCTAGAAACGGCACTGTCACCAACTTTATTTCCAAGTTTACCGCTGAAATTGGTTCAAAAACACCTAGAAGTATCTAGATTCTCCAGATATTCATAAAAGATCCAGGAATTATATCATACATCATTAATAGATTAAATTCGACTTGAATTTTCAACATCCGTGTTATCAAGATATTACTTAGTTTATAAAAAAATTACTTATTTTATTAGTATAGATTAATAAGAATATCATTTATCTTATAGTCAATTATCTAAATATCAATTTCTTACATCTATACGCAACCGAAAACGTGTAGATTCAGATGAAAAACATCAAAATTGGCAACACTGAACAAGGGACGCGACTCAGATTTCGACGTCGGTCAGTCAGTCAGTGACGACAATCGGTGCTAGACATGCTAGCGTATCTAATCAACCCATCAAAATAGCTCATCAGTATGTTGTAAGTGAACCAATTTCTTACTCTGTGTTAATGAAATAGATTGTACTATTTATAAAATAGGATGTATTGGTTTGCGATGTAATTACCTTGCAATGAATTTACCAGGCTATGAAATTACAAGCGATGTTTTTACTGCAATGTAATTACCCTCGATGAATTTACCGTGAATCAGATAATAGAGATGCAGAGTAAACATAATTACAACCAGGGCTGCCAATTTTGGTACGTTCGTGCCACATAGTGTCTGGTGTACGTTTGGTAGACTCAGAAAATTTGGTACGTTTCTTTAGAAATTTACATCTTGTATAATATTCAAGCGAAATATTAGAATATATTCCGTTCCGCTTTCTGCAAAGCACCTATTAAATTCGCTAATATTTCGAAGTAGGTACATTGGATGGAGTGGACAGAGAAGACCAGCACTACTGTCAATACTATAACTAAATCTATTTTGATTACGTCACTGTTCTGTTGGTGCTGAAAGAATTTTCTACAGTAAACGAAATAGAGTAGAAAAATTGCTGGTCACAGGAAATCTGTTGCATTTGTGTATTGGTGTAGATAAAAGGATTACTTGCAGATAGCGAATGTACCAAGTGGAAGCCGTGTGGGAAGGTGTTTTTGAAGATGTTTGTAATATTTGATTGAAATGAAAATAGAGATAAAAATGAATTTTGAGGGTTTTTTAAAAAAAATATTTGCGTTAGTGTTGATGAATTTGCTTTTATTTGTAGGTATTTGTTTGCATTTTTTTTATTCGGTACCTTTTAAAAAGTATTTGATACCCTTGGAACCAAGCTTTTGGTTCATTTGCTAAAACTCTGTGACAGCCCTGATAACATCTAGATGAAGAAAATAACTGAAATTTAAACAAAGCCGACGGTATGATTTCCTGTTTTTTCTTTCCTTTTTAATTGATATGTACTATTAATTAAAAAGAAAAGAAAAAACTTCACTAATCCGGCTACCTGTAATCTGATTCTGTCACTAATTTGGCATTGATTTTAAATTTCCCGAGGTGCAGTACTAATCTGCTGAGCATTGTTTTGGTTCTACTAGATCTGCTCATCTGTTAATGTGTTCTTGTAAACATAAGCAAGCGATTCCTGCGTGTTTCCTAACATTTATTAGTATCATTTGCTCTTATTTAGCCCCAGTTTAGTGAATAAAGGAAGTACATCACATGCTGTGAGCAAAAACACAGCACATTATCGAATGAAGATAAGGTTTATCTCTACCTGCATCAAAATTTCAATATTTTTTATTTAATGTTTCCGTTCCTTTATTTTCAAAAATTCTACTGATTTACATAATATATACTAAAGGTTTGATGAGGACGGGTTAACTATTGTTTAGCTATTCTGTGATTTAGCATAATCCAACGCTCCCCATTGTGTCGTGTTAGTAAAGGTCTTCTGTGGTGGGCATTTTCGTGGGGATTTGGGTGGTAAACTTATATGCATACCAGGGCAATTGCCCTCAATGAACAATTTCCCACGAGAGGTACTTTTCGCTATTTAAAAAAAAAAAAGAAAAAAAAAGATTATGATTAGGGTTAGTTTTAGAGTTACGGTCAGTGTTAGGACAAATGTTAGGATTAGGGTTCGAGTTATGGTTAAGGTTAGGGTTAATTTTAGGATTAGACTTTTATGGAAGTCTATATAAAATTTTGTATATATTAATGCAAAGCTGTGTAATGATTCCTCATTCACTTTATCGTTTGCGATTGCCCTTGGGGCAAAATGTCCTCGGGGGTAATTTTCCACGGTGAAAGTCATCTTTCGGGGAAATTGTCCATGGGGACATTGTCCAAGAGTCACATGTATGGACAATAAGAATAAGCCAAAGGTGGCCAAACTTGTTTAATGTAAGAGCCACATTTGATAAACTTCAGATGTTTGAGAACCGCAAAACATAAATAAAATTTACATACGTTTTTATCGTTACATACACATTTTGTTACAAAATCTTTATGTAAATAAATATTAGGAAATACATGTACGCAATAATATTCATTCATGTATGCTTTTTAAAAAAAATCTGTTGATTTGTATTAGTTTCGGTAATCACAAAGTACACATATATACCAAATATTTACAAAATCTTGACTGGTGATGGTTTCAACTATACTGAGAGTATTCAATATGGTAAACAAAACTTGGATCTGAATTGTATCAAGCAGGTCTGTACATCTTGTCTCAACATCTTGTGTTAACGCTGTTGAATTAAATGACGTGAGTGAGGTCTAACCTAGACATAGATCTACCTGTGACCACTCCAACTCTCTTGCACAACAAAATTATCAGTTCCCCAAGCCTGTGCTCTAACATTCCTCTGTGACTCTTGCTAACCTGGAATTTCTGAAATCCCTCTGCCTCCCACCATTCCTTGTGAAGAATGAAGTCTCACTCAAATCTAGCATTGAATTTAGGATTTTAATCCTTAGATATTTTTTGACTAACCATGAACATTAACCTCATGTTTTAATCCAGCGAAGCCACAATTCTCACTCAATGAATAATTATTACGTTTGGAATTTTGTCCTATTCCCTTTTTGATATTGACTGTGATGAGAGAAAGGGCTCAGCAGCCAACGTATTTCCACAAGCAGTAAATTAAATGCCAAAGAGTCACATGTATCTCGCGAGCTGCGGTTCGGCCATCCCTGGAATAAACTTAAAGGTTTCATTTTATTTAGGGGCGTAGCCAGATTCTACCTTTAAAGGGGTGGGGGTGGGGGGCAAAAAGGTTCCAGGACATGTATCAAAAAAAAAATAATTAAGTTCATTCTACATTTTCATTTTGTATTTAAAATCAAAACACAAGGAACATACAGTTATAAAGGAAGTACATAATTGTTATTTTTATTTTAAATCAAAACACAATAAAAAAAGGGTTTTACAGTAGTTTCGTCAATCTATATTGTATTTAAAATCAAAAAATAATAAAAACATGTGTGTTATTTAATTATTTTACATTTTAAACATAAAATGAAAACAAAACAAAGCAATATGAAAAATGTATGAAGCAACTACAGCCGCCTCTTTCCTCTAGGCTTCATTCTTGTAAAGTTATCTATTTCTTTATAATAACCCATCCCAATAGCCAACTGTGAATATAGAAATTCAAATTTTATTCGGCTTGTGAGGCTAATTTTGCACAAAAATAAGAGTAGCATTGCGCTCTCTGTTACAGTTAATCCTAAGCCATGCGATGAAGTGAGAAAAATACAAATTAAAAAAAATTAAATTCGTCTTTTATCGCAAAAAGAAACTAAAGAATGAAAAGACTGTTCAGAAGGCGCTACTCCTCCAGAATGAGCTCAGGAGTAGGGCGAACGCCCCCCGCTCCCCATCTAGCTACGCCACTGCCTGATAGTCGCAGTTTGGCCACCCCTTGAATAAACTAAAGTGTTGCATTTTAGTAAACCATAATGAGGATTAAAGTGTATACAATTAAACAGATTTTTTGTTTCCTTTTTGGTTAAAAGTAATATATAGAACTGGCAACACGGACAGTCGTCTAGGGCACCAAGTGCTAGGTGTGCCAGTCATGAATAACAGTTCAAAACGTCCTTGTACCTTTCACAACGTTCACAATGTTCATACGGATTCATCATAGTTGCAATTTCATGATATTAAAATGATGATATAAAACAAAAAAATATATATTTTATATATATAATATGTATATATATATATTCGCAAATGATAAAAATATAAATAGTACTCCTAATAGCTGAATATACATACCAACGTCAGAATTAATCTTTAATATCATCATCGTCGTCGTCATCAGTATTACATCACGATTAATTTTTTCGTTTTTTTTATTCATCTATTTATTTCATTTTATTTTATTTGTTTATTTATTTTCTTTTTTTCCCCCCCACATATAGCAACCCCCCCCCCGATTAACGCGGTCAAAGCATCCTCAAAAGGTGCCACGGTAATAGAAATTGCGTTAATCAAAAAAAAAAAAAAAAATTTTTTTAAATCTATGGAAAATAATATGATTAATCCTGAACTTAGAATTTGAAAAAAATAATTAGAAATGATTTCAAGACAATTTTTAGAAAATATGATAATACAATTAATTTAATTAAGATTTGAAAGTGAATCTTTTAAAAAATAATTTTTCAGCAGATATTTTTTGCACAACCCAAAAGTATACAATTGTTTATAGAGAAAAGCAACTAAAACTTTCCAAAGAAAACAATATAAATACAAAATAAGTTTTATTACATTATATATTTTCTGATCGAGATCACATTTCTACATTTCCAAGTTTCGAATAAAATTTCAACTGATTTAATTTCTCTGCAGTCTTATATTTATAGAAATGTAAATACTTTTAGTGTCCAAATGATAATTTATAGAGATTTTGTAAAATTAAAAGAAGGTTGATTAAGAATATTTCTACAAATGTTTCTTACAGTATATATACCCTTTTCATAAATCGATAAGTAACTGAAAATGTAATTCGAATCTGATAATTAGGTAATTTTTGCTAGATTTTTATAACCTTGATGTGGTTCACCTGTTGCTGTAGTCAAAAGTACACACACACACACACACACACACACACACACACACACACACACACACACACACACACACTGGAGTTACCTATAATAGAAAAACATTTCGGAAGAAAACGAAATACAACATAAATCTTATTTTATTGCATACTAATTTTTTTTTGAATTAGCCTTCAATTACCGTGCAAATTGAATTTAGGGCGTGCTATTGAATTTTTTGAAAAAATGCGCTAATAGGAACCGCGTAAATCGGGGGAGTCCTGTACTTATCTCTTGTATGATCATTAGCAAAGTTATCACTTTTATTAGTATTATCAATATTATCATTATTATCAATTCACTTACTGTAACCAATATTATCGTCATAAATTATACCAAATCATGTAATGCAATCATTTTGAAGAAGATACTCCTACAGGATACTTCAAATTAACAGTAGTTCCACCTCCTAAGTGCCTTTTTTTGTTGACGCCAACAGGCCCGTGAAAAACTGACCAGGCCAGATGGGAAATGTAGGCTCCTTTTCAAACTGCTTAGAAGGTATTATTGTAATCAATGCTAAATGTATATGATTTATTTACGGCTATATACATGTACATGTAGTACACATGATGTACTTACTACTTACAAGTAACGGAATAGTGTATATCAACAAGAGTGCATAAAATACAAAAGGTAGCACTAAACAACAAAGCTAACAAGGGAACAATCAATCCAAAACATAATAATGTATCTTTTATTAACAAGGATTGAAACTACTCAAAGTAGTAGTATTTATCTGCTGTGAAATGCAAGTTTCCTGAAATTTATTAAATAGATACATTTGGAACGTACGTTGGTTTCACTTATCTGCATTTATCTATCTATATTTTATCTATATTAATCTTTTATGAATCATCAAAATATTCATATTTTGTGCGAAAGTGTGACCCCTTGACTCTTTTCACAATACCAATATTCTGTATCATCGGATTTCCCTTTCGATTCTACCAGGAAGATTTGACAGTCACAAAATCGCATCCCATGCCAAATGGCTCACCATCTTTGTTCTTGTTTAAACCCCAAACTAGCAATTCATTCCGGAATGCGTTTTTTGGCAGAAATATTCAGCACTGAATCTAATTGGTCAACAAAGCATTTGTTGCACTCTAAAAGCAATTTAAACTAACTGATAGAGTAGGTATTCCATTAAATCATTTAAACTTGAAACATAAGTTGGTTTCACTTCTCTGCATCTATCTGTCTATATTTTGTCTGTATTAATCTTTTATGAATTTTCTAAATATTCATATTGTGTCCGAATGGTTTACTCCCTGACTCTCGACAATATCAATATTCTGTCCCATAGATTTTCCCCATTGATCCTACCAGGAGGAATAGACAGTCTCAAAATCATAGGCAAACTGACCCACCTGAAATACCTAGATCCCAAGCAAGCTACTCATTCCGGAATTCGCTTTTATTGGCTAAAGTTTCAGTACTGAATCTGTTTGGTCAATTAGTCACTCCTTGGTGTCTTGGGGACCTCTGACACTGGAGATCAAGGCTATAAGCATTCAATTGCTCATTACAAACGATTTTTGGAGGAGCTACAAAAATATCCTGATTGGTTAGATTTAGAGAAATGGACATTCGTCAATGGATGACTGTATTATTTCCGAAAATCAAAAAGCATGGGACGATCAATCTAGTAGTATTTAACAGACATTCAAAATGTTGTAAAGCTAGAATAGCACTTTTTCCATAAAACCAACTCAGCTCAGCTCAGAACGAACCACAAGCCAGACAGAAAATGAGCATTATTCTGAAGATTGAAATATCAATTCGTTCTATCAGCAACTCAAGACGAAGCATGAAGATGCTTTGAGTTATAAGTACCAGCAAAGTATTGAATTTAGGAAGTCCAATTCTATGTAACTCAAAAACTAATGCACGAATATATGAAATTTTCTTTGAGACTCCATCAATGAGATTGGTTTTACTCCAGTGCTTTTTGCTATAGTCTCGCTTTCCAGATTGGCGAGGTCCTAAATGGTCAACAAAGTGTACCCTAAAAAGCTACTTTGGCAAGTGGAACCACTGTTAAAATTAAACTAAGAGAAAAATTAAAATAGATATATTTGAAAACTTTCAATAATAATAATGATAATAATAATAATAATAATAATAATAATAATAATAATAATAATAATAATAATAATAATAATAATAATAATAATAATAATGCTTTAAGGATAATGTGTTGAGCAGAACCAAAGAAAATGTTTTGTGACTCTTACACAATTACACCAACTTTCATACAAACTGATTCCATCCATCGACAGAGTTTTTCGGACAATTCAACTGCTTCTTGTTTTTATTGATCATTCGACGTTTCGATTGATCCATTTTACCCCCCCACAATCATCATCCTATTCATATGTAAAGATGGTATATATTTGCCCCAATAAAATGGTAGTCCAGATTATACACAGGGAACACCGTTGAAGAGTAAGAAAACTCAAAGAAACGGCATATATTCAGCTCTATGTGGTTTTCATTGCTCCACAAGAGCGAAGTTGGGAACTTTTTGCTCGACAACGAAATGAGTCAGAAACATTTGCATCCTACTTTATAAGTGTTGCTGCTATAAAAAAAACAAAAACAAAAAAACAACTCCCGTTTGCAACAGTTACTTGCCACTTCCGGAAAAAAAATATCTTCGGAGAAAGCCGTAGAATGTATCGACTGGAATGTCGTTTGAGCAACAGAAACAAGAATGGGTTCAATCGTCCTGTGAACTCTTTGAATGTTAATGACTCGAAAGTATAGACAATATGATTTCCATTCACTCACACTATGTTTATTATCAGTTTTTTTAAAAAATGTTCTCAAATCGTCAAAAATACTTTATTAATGGAATGTATATTGAATTTTTTTGAAATTATTTTTTTTCTTGGGATGGGGCTTCATAAAATTTGGGAAAAAATGTGAATTCCAATACACGGACTCACTCGTGGCAGGTAGTCAAACATTTTGCGACAGAAAAAGGAAAAATGTATTTTTTTCATTTTGTCTAATAAATATTGAACAAAGAAAACGACGTCTTCTATCATATTTTTTGGTGTCAGGACAATTGTCCCCTAAGGACAATTTCCCTCTGAGGACAAGTTCCTCCGAGGACGATTACCCCCAGGACAATTCCCCCGATGACATTTGCCCCAAAGACAATTTTCATCAACAAAGTTACAGTTAGGATTAGAGGGTAAAGCAAAGCTTAAGTCGCACAAATTCTCGTCAATTAAATTGTAAGTTGTTCTGATTTCGCCAAGTGTCACCGATTTGTGTTGTTAATTGTGGATCGTGTCATTTATACTCTTGTCACGAAGATTCGACTCTCAATCGCTGCAGAAAAGACTAGCGTCACAACCATAATTTATTAATCAAGATAGTCACAATTTTATTAAAATGTAATTTGATTTAATTTATTCAAAACAAGAAAATCGTTTCCACTTTTTTCTTAAAAAATGAGTTCTATCGTCTTAAAGCCTAAGAAGTAAAATATTCGAAAATGATAGAAAAAAATAAAACTTTTCGCAATTTTTGGTACTTTCAAATAACTTACAATTGATTTATAACAAAGATACAAAGCAAACAATTCATTTTAATACAAAACTATTCGTTATCAATTTTCTGATTCAATATTTTTGTAGTAGCTTTCATTATCGAAAAGATCAATATGTCATGTTTTTACCCCAAAAATGTGGCAAAAGTAATATAAATACATCTAAATTTTAATGAAAATAATATAAAAATGTGAAAGTAGGCATTATTGATAAATGAGGCATTATTTAGCAATAGTGTGGTAGGACTATGGAATAGATTATCGAAATAGAATTATTAACAAATCTAAACAAGTTTTAAAAGAATCATAGTGTTTGTTACGCTGCTGCTAACGCTTATATCTAATCACTCAGATATTGAGTGAATATGATTATTTGATATGTACTTTTATTTACAAATTGTATGCTTTTCTTTCACTCTGAAATAAATCTCGTGACGATACAAATTTTATTTTCACTTGAAATATTCTATTTTTATTCAGTTGAAAAGGAAGTGACGTAATTACTTTTTCACTTTCTGATTGGCTTCGACATCTGACTCGATCGTAGGAAATACAACCGGTCCTACGTTTGGATTGCAGGCACCATCAAGTTTTTGAGGTCGAAATTCAATCGCTGATATATTCATCACTGATTGGACTCAAAGAATAGACAATCTGACGAAATCCAATCGGCAATCAATCGTCAATGCGACCTAAGCTTAGCTTTAGAGTTACATTTAGGGGTAAGGTTACGGTTGCGGCTTAGGATTTTATGGAAACCTGTATAAAATTGTGTATATATTAATGCAAAGCAGCGTAATGATTTCTCGCTGATTTCATCCTTTGCAATGTCCTCAGGGCAAATGTTCTCCGCGACAGAGGGAAATTGTCTATGGGGGACAATTTTCTGGGAGTCATCATTTTTTTTATAACCGTGCGTGTTATCTAGCGAAAAAGAATTCGCTACAATTGTGTAATAGTCTTATATAATTCAAAAAACGAATTTGAAATCAATAAATTTAATATGCATGCAATGCCACAGTTTTTGAAGAAAAAGGTTTAATCCCTTCGGGAGATACGTAAGTTAGTACAATATGGCACTCGTTTGGTTCACATCTTGTCGGGGTTTTTCAGTATACTTGGGATATATACCGGATCCGATCTGGGATGGAACCCTCGCACTCTCTGCTTAAAATATACCTCCAGCGAGTGCACTGGCTTTATCGGGGTTTCCTGTGGGGCAGAAGTCTGAACCAGAGTTAATGAGAATAGTGGAATAAGGCCCCGGCAGCGGGGGTGCGTTTGGAAGTGACACGGGGATTTTCCCAGTTTCTACTGGGCACGGCCCGTTCCATTTGGAACCCGGTTCTGGACCTTGCACTTTGACTGCAACGAGAAGAAAAAGAGGGAGAAATGATTATTTTCATAGGACACAAGAAACATGAAAGTTTAACGAAAATTCAGAGTAGAATAATATTTTTGATATTTTATAACTACAATGCAAAGGCAAAATTGCTTAAACTAAATACCTGCCCTAACAAGTGGAAAAGTCGCCACCAAAAAGAGAGAGAAAAAAAAGGATAAAATTGATAGTATTCGCAAAAAATCTTATTTTGTTTTATTCTTTTCCTGTGCGCACTAAATGCTTATGCAAATGTAAACTTGAAATTGTTTCACAATAATTTTGGCTTCACGCCCTTTGCTTCTTTAGAATTCGACATAGTGAATCGATGGATTTTTTTTATAGAACTCAGTAAGCTAACTATAGATCCTTTAACAGATCTTTGTAAACTTTACGATATGAATACTATCCGTTAAATATAGCTGCAGATGACTTATACAAACTGGAATAGAAAATTAGTAGTGTACACATTTGGTAGTTAAACAATCCACGAACTAGTTAACAAAAACAGTTACTTGGGAGATTATTTTCAATGATTATATCAGTAGTGTATTATTATACGCAAAAGTTCAACAAGCTTGGGTCCGCTAAGATCAAACTCCATTGCTTCATTAAGATCTAAAAAGTAAACAAAACAGAATAGATATTTCCATAAAATATGTAATCCCCAAACTACGTAAATATGATTTGCTCACTTTAGCAGAACGAGTTGGGCTGTGGAAGCGGGGGTGAATTCGTTATCAGTTTCTGCGTACGTCACTGTGTCACTGTTATTTGTGTATGATGTCACTCGTTTTTGTTCTGGTCGTTGTCATCCGTCATTGTTACACACGAAAATAAAGTCAAAACTCAATAGTGAGAGTACGACAAAAGAAAGAAAGGCCCACTCAACCTAATCAGCCATTGACCTCGAAAGAAAAATACTTTGCTGTCAGTTGGATTCGGTTCTCGGAATCTACTGATAATCAGCTGAAAACACTAGACCACTGCGCCAAGAAAATACCACTGAAAATCGCAATTCATTTGTAATTTTATAATATACGACCGGACGAATACCTCAAAATCACGAACGAATATCTACAGCTTTTCTGAAATTCTTACATATTTATATTGTTTAATGATTCTTTATTGTTATTACTTGTTATTATATGAAAATATTTTCATAACGAAAATTCAATATTTACAAAAAACAACCGAGAACTTAAAAACGCCAGTTGACACGATATGACGTCACAGGATTTTTTCCTGTTTCAAACTCTCTTAAATTCACGTCTTTTTGTACGCACGCCATTTCCTTTCGTGCGCCGATTTTTGATCGGTCATCGAGAACTAAGTTGGTGACATTCAGAGCTTTCACTGCGATCTACGAAAAGTGGTAAATTTACACACACACACACACACACACACACATATATATATATATATATATATATATATATATATATATATATATATATATATGATTAGAAATGACAGACAAGGGGCATCTTTTCAATCTTTTAGTAATCTTTTCTTATTTTTGTGGAAATGAACGGATCTTTGGTTCCGTCTTGGTTCATGTATATATAGTAAGTAGATATTTTTTCAACGGCTCATCTCAGATTGCACATACTGTTTCACTTAAAATCTTAAAATCTTCAAGTGAAACAGAATAAACCATCTGTAATGAGCCACTAGTAAAAAAAAATTACTCATTTTATAACTGCTCTACATATAATATTGAGTACTTTTTCTTTTCTTTCTTTTTTTCAACTAAGATACATTTTAAATACATATACACGCGTTTGTTGTATTTTTGTTATTCTTGTTACTGATCAGTTTCATGCCATTGCCATCAATGGACAATTGTTTATTCTGTTTTCATTCTGCCTTTATATAAAAGAACGAGTTTTGTTTTTTTCCATCTGCCCTTATTCTTTGTCAGTTACATCGTATGAATTAACTAATGCATGACTTTGCAGTGCGTGCCAAGACCCACGCATACTCAAGCATGTGTACGCACACAAATATACAGTCACGAATATATGTGCACACACACACACACACACACACACGTACACAATTCTTCCTACACCTTCGTCTCATTCTATTATCCATCATGATGTGCGAACTCTTTGCAGATTGGTATCTTACTTCTTACACTTGGCTTGCCTGTCTGTCTGCCTGTCCATCCATCCAAACAATGTCCGATCTGTCGGTCTCAGTGTTGCCAATTCAGATGTTTTCAATCTGAATCTAAATGTTTTTGGTCGCGTCCAGATGTCAGAAATTGGTATTTAGTAGATGTAAACCATGATTTTTTAACCAAGGTTTAGATATTTTAAGATGATTTGGGAAAAATCTTGATAATGTGAAATAATTGTTACGTTCAGTGCTAAAGAATCATAAATCTGTACAGTTGGGTGGTAATTTTCAAAGTCTCACAGCTGCACAGTGGTTGGCAACATTGTCTCGTAAATTCCACTCACACTTCTAATAGCCCTCTTCTACAAGCTAAGCTTAGTAAATATCGAAACAATAACTTGGAAAATTCTAAGCCTTGCCGATATACCAATTTCAAAAACACACTTTCACCATTTTTTTTACCTGAGAGAGAGAGAGAGAGAGAGAGAGAGAGAGAGAGAGAGAGAGAGAGAGAGAGAGAGAGAGAGAGAGAGAGAGGTGGGGAGATACAATATTGTGAAACTTTTACTGTTGAGTTCTGACTTTATTTTCGTATGCAACAACAATGACGTCAGACAATAAAAACCACAAACCAGTGACGCCATATACAAATAACAGTCAAAAACTGATCACTAATTCACTCCCACTACTTTGCAAATCTTATTTACAGGAAGTATTAATAAAGGAGTTGAAATGGGACGACTATGTCTGGAATAATATTGTTTTGAGAAATTAATTCTGTTTTTTTTACCTTTTAGATTTGAATGAAGCGAAGCAAATGGCTCAAGCGCAGCCAAGCTTATTAATACTTCTGACCTATTTTTCACGACGTTGTAATAAAACATCGTTTTTTTTCACCATGACTCGTACTCCGATTGTACTTTTTATAGAAAAAATGGATTAAAAGATAGGGGCAACACTTTTTCTCCTTTTAGGGATCTAAATTCAGGAGGATGTTCTCAAGTAATTGCATTGTTAGTGGTTCACTATAGAAATGAAAATCAGGAAGAAAGGAATTGTAGGTGGTCAGGAATCAATACAAGTATTACTGACAGGATAAGGCCTTCCAATATTTGCGTATGAAATTTTAACGAAACTCTGTAATTTTATTAATAAAGTAACAATGTTAAAAAAATATTGCATAAATGACGTCGTAGCTTATTGCACTTATAGTCTTATTGTCATGAAATAAGTCATATCTTAATTAAGTAAGTAATATGTTAATAAATGCATACTACGTAAATACTTAGTAAAAGGTATAAAGGCTGCACGAAATATAAGCAAAAATATCTCCATAGAGCAAATGCTACCGACAGAAGAATCAATTTATTAATATGTAATATATTTCCTAAATTATTTTTCATGTGTATATCGGAGAATCTGAGTGTTTTTGACTCAATTCTAGATGTAAATAAGAAAATAAATTTGGCAACCCTGGTCCTTCTGTCTGTCAGCAGGTCCGACTCATGTTCTCCCCTCCCTTTCGCTCCTGCTCTCTCCCTCCCTCTCTCCAGTTCCAGTGTGCCGATAAAGAAAACAGTCGAATCGGATGTTAATGGCGTAAAGGAGTAATTAGAGAAAATTATGAACAGCTGGTAGCGGTTGTCAGGGGACTCAGTAATGGTGGGGGGAACGGACTGGTTATGCAGTGGGAGTGGAACATAGATTGGGAGGAGGTTTGAGCTGAGGGGTGAATATAGAAGTGATGTAGAGGGGGAAGAGAATAGGTGTCCGCTGCACGGACAGATGTAAGGGTTGGTACAAGGTGATAGGAATGGGGTGATGTGATGACGGGGTGGAGGTTGGGCATTCAGAGATCTCAGGGATCTAACACACACACACACACACACACACACACACACACACACACACACACACTGTCTGTCCGTCCGTCTGTCTGTCTGTCTCTTCTGCTATCCTTCGACTTTTTCTTTTCTCCATCACGATGTGCGAACTCCCTTTGCAGATTGGTGTCTCTGTGTTTTTAGTAAGCAGGGGTTAATATAGACACCCTTACGGAGATTTGGGAAGTGAGTGGCGGGGAGTAAGAAAGAATGATTGGTGTCGGTAGGAGCATTTAGACGTAGTGACGGCGGTGTAGCGACGGTGGGTTAGGGTTAGGGGTTAGGGGTAAAGAGAGTGGGTGTAAAGAAGGATAAGAGGTAGTGACGAGTGGGGGGTAGTGACATGTGATGTGAAGAGGGGGTAAAGCAAGTGTTAAGACGGATCATTCAAGGACCGAAAAATAAAAGCAGAGTGACAACAGAGACGGTGAGAAGCAGCAAGACAAATAGAAACGGCTAGCAGAGAGAGAGAGAGAGAGAGAGAGAGAGAGAGAGAGAGAGAGAGAGAGAGAGAGAGAGAGAGAGAGAGAGAGAGAGAGAGAGGGGGTTGAACGAGGGTAGATGGAGGGAGAGTGTGGGAAACGAGAGAGAGAGAGAGAGAGAGAGAGAAGACGCGAATGAGAAAGAATGAGAGAGAGAGAGAGAGAGCTACCTTGGAGGAAGCCAAGATATATATTGAGAGAGAGAGCTGGAAAGAGAGATATAGGGAACGAGAGTGTTATAGAATGGGACAGAAGATAGAATAGAGAGACAGGATGAGGCAAACAGAGAGAATACAAAAATAGGAAGAGAGATATACTCAGTGCAAGACAGAGGCAGAGAGAGAGAGAGAGTGAAGGAGAGAGAGGGTTGATAAATGGGAAAGATGAGAGGAGGTAGGAAAGAATGATTGGTGTCATGAGAAGCATTAAGACGTAGTGAAGGGGGTTGTAGTGACGACTGTGTGGTGGGTAAAGCGAGTGTTTGTCAAAAAGGATCAATCAGGGACCGATGAAGTACGGTAGGTGGGGGTGAGCGTAAGGAAAAGCGAAGATGAGGTGTGTGTGTGGGTGTTGCTGTGAGTGAGATAGTTGAGAGGTGCGAACAGAAGATGTAAATGGAGAATTGGAAGTTTAATTGTTTGGGAGATAGGATCAGGGCTGCGACTTTTGGTACGTTCTTACCAAATTGGTGCATTTCGTACTACACTTGGTATTCAGTACATATTGGCTATTTCCTCTCAAATCTATGTTTTATACTTCATCGTCGAGCAAAATAATAATGTTCGACCTTTTTAGCCCAATTTTCAACCTATGATTAGAGGGTCTAATATTACACGAGGTACGCTTTTAAAAACTAACGATTTGGGCCTAAGATAGGTAGCGGAAATCGACAAATAGTCTCTCCCTTTATATGATAAGTTTTTTTTATTCAGAGCAGAAGTTGTAAGTTGTAAAGAGGTAAGAAAAAAGTGAAAACTTTGCGTGAAGCATGGAAGCATTAAGTTAGAGATGAACGCTCAGATAGTTTTCCCAAACGCCTGCACCAAGGGAAAACGTTTTTGAATAGCATGTGCTGTATCTATTTGTTTGTAACTTTAAAATCCAGACTCGAACATTATACTAAATAGATGACAAACCAGATGATTTGTTGGACAAAAGGGGGAGTCGAATATTACCCGAATATATATATATATATATATATATATATATATATATATATATATATATATATATATATATATATATGGTATATTTCGTTTGACTTAGTGCAAGATACCAATGAAGTTACTTGATATTTCGAAGTAGGAAAAGTAGATACATTGATGGGACAGTTGACATTATTCTTGAACTGCCTGAAAAAAACTATTGAAGGAGATGAGAGAAAATCTTCATTGAAATGAAAATACAGATGAAAAAGAACGAGTATTAAAGTTTGATCAGTTTGTTTTTATTTTTTAGTATTTATTTCTGCTATTGTTTTGAAACAATTTCAAATACCACTATTTAGCTGTATTGATGTAATAAAGTAAACAATGTTTATGTTTAAAAGTGTTTTTCATTACTTGACATTTTTGTGGACGTTTTGGTACAGTTTTTCACGGTTTGGTACTTTTGCTGAAAATCTTTCAGCAGCCCTGGGTGAGTGTCAGAGAAAGGGGAAAAGGTATGAGACTTGAGTGCGGAAGGAAGATGTGAATGGAGAATTGGAGATCAATAGTTTTGAAGATGGGGGTTAGGGTTAGGAATAGGAGTAGGAGTGTCGGCATCAGGAATTAAGAGATTATAACCAGCCCAAAAGTCAGACCGTAGATGCACTAGTTCTTTTTTTTGTGTGAACATCTAGCAAGGACAGTGTTGCCAACGCAGTGAACTTGTAGTTCATATCAAAAATTTTATCAAAAACATCTTGAAATACACAGAAACATTTAGATTCTCTGAATAATTTATATTTAAAATCTAAAATCCAAAGATATTACATATTATTGACAAATGAAATTTGGCTCTAGTATTCATTTATTTTATCAAAATATTACTTAATTTATTAAAATATTACTAATTCATTTACTATAAATTAAATATTTACTTATTTTATTGGAAAAAATCTAAATAGCAATTTCTGGCATCCAAGCACAATGAAAAAACGTATAGATTTAGATGAAAAACACCTGAATTAGTAACACTGAACAAGGGACGTAAGCCAAATTTCAGTATGTCAGACTAGCAGCCAGCTCCGGCAATCGATTTAAGAGATATTGGTGCATCTAAAAGTATAATCATAATTCAACTATAAGAGGGTAGGAAGAGAGGAGAAACAAAGAAAGTTAGGTGGTTCACTGAGGGAGAAGGAAAATTCGTGAATGAAACTAATCTTTGTTTGTATAAAATTTAATCAATCTTGAACGGACAACGAAAATTGAAAGGGATAAGGGAGATTGAGAGGATAAAGGCAAAAGGATGAGAGAAGAGAAGAGGCATGAGATAATGTGTAATCTTAGTTACCAATACCCGTGGAATTTTCACTGATCCAGCTAGTTAAACATTTACAAGCATGGTTGAAGTGAAGATATACCACAAACCTGGGAAGAGATCGGGAGAAGCAGAAATATCGGAATTATGACAATAGTTATTTATTATTGGGGTTAGTGCAACAAAGTAACCCATCATGTTATTCAATTGCAGATCACCCGGACTCTTTTGGATTCTCCAAGTTATCTCTTTAGGTGCACTTTAATTCAATATTTCTGGCTACAATGAACAGGTTTGGCTACGTAGAAGTCATATTGCAGATGAACAGGATCAGGGTTTTAGTAACATATGGATAGATAGATGGAAATCAGATCATTATTATTATAGTGAACGCGAACGCATATCCCACACTATTATTATCCAGTTGCAGATCACCTGGACTCTAGCATTCTTCAAAGGGGATCTTGATTCAATGCCCCAGGCTACAACGCTCCATTCTGACCACTAAAATGTCACAGGTAAACAGAATCAGACTTTAAGAATGTTCATCAGTATATTTCTCCTTAACCAACGCAAAAAAATTGAAGAAAAGGATTATTCAAACCAAGTTTTCATTCTTTACATCTGATCCGCTCTATCTACTCATTATTGTAGATTTTGATAGCCACAGTTAAAATGTGATTGAAAGAAAATACGGTTAAGAACCGTTTGACCAGTAAAAGCCGAAAACTGCCTAATAAATGTTTTTTTTTTCCTTCCGAAAAACATGTTTCTGTATTCCATCAATAAGACCCCTACTTTTACCCCAGAGAAAGTGTCAGTTTTGAGATAGGGGAGGTTCTATTTACAATATGAATATAATGCCGAAGTCCACCTCGGCATTATATCTATCAAGTCCACTATAGCATTATATTTGTATTTTGAATAAGACCTTTCCTCATTCAAAACTGACATTTTTCTGGGGTAAAAGCAGGAAACTTATTGATTGAGAACACAAAAATACACAAAAAAAACATTTATAAGACAGTTTTCAGCTCATATTCCATTCATCGTATTTCAGTTACTTCCGTTGAGGACATATTTTTCATTTCTGTTTACATGTTTTTTGTTTACATGAATTTTCATATTTCGGGGATCCAGTTCAATTTTAGTTACATTGTAAACTTATCCCCCAGAAATCTGAGAAATTTAATTTTCCCAACAAACACTTTTCCGAGGGTAATGGAGATCCCATTGATTATGAGCACAAAAATACTTTTTTCGGTTTTTACAGGTAAAACGAATCTGAAAGAACAACCAAAAGATTAAGATGGGTGTAATTAGTAGTCAAATATTATTAACAATGGTTTACAATACTTTATTTATTAAAAAATGAAATACAGAAGGTCTCTGATTTACGATAGGGTGTGGGATCTGAAATGAAATCGTAAGTAGAAAAATCGTACCTCGATTGTGTTTCAGATTTCTTTGTAGCATGAAATAGATTATTGCTTTTCATTGATTATTAGAATATATCCGTAAGAAATGACGGTGTATTTCGTTGTAGATCGGCACTAAGGACCCTGAAACTATTTTGGTAAGTAATTAATTTTTAACAATTTTAATCGAAAGTTTTTTCAAAGTTTCAACCCAACTCGTGTAGTTTTTTAAAGGGTGATTGGACATGAAGTCTCAAGAGATACTACGGCGTAATTTTCATTTTCATGTCATATTAGGAAGGTAAATCAACCAATGAGATCAATACACAAACATGGATGAAATTTGCATCTATGGCTATAAGTTCAGAGTTGGATATTCTCGTAAAAATGGTGGGGTTATTTTTACATGGATCGGCAGTAAGGAGTCTAAAGATATTTTATAATTTATTTTTTTAAATAATTCAAGTATCTTAATTTTAAGTTCTCTTCAACTGAATTCAAGCTGTTTTAAAGAGGCATAATGTCATGATAGGAAGGTAAATAAACAAATGAGAGCAATGCACAAAAACAGACAAGAAATTCGTATTTATGACTTTTATATTAATAGTTTATTTTCAATTTAAAAGAAAAATATGATATTAATTTCGAAACTATGTGTAAATACTTTCAACTTTACGTAAAAAAGGTTACCTGTTTTTTAAAATTTCATTTACTCAGCTTGTTACATTTAGAAAAAGAAAGGAGAGAGGTGAACCATATTCAAAGTGAAACATGAATAGTACTTTCACTACGATTACTCTTCTATTTTATTGACGCTTTGTAGTGCCAATCATAAGAATGCTGGTTTGAAACAATTCTGACATGAAAATTATTTGTTTCGAATGTTTAATGTCTTCAGGTGACCATGAATGACCTCCCAGGTCAGCTTCACATAGCCTATATAAAAAGTTGATCTCACGAGTCAACATGCCAAACATTAGGTCGATAGGCCGTGTAGTTCTTGCGTAGAACAGGCACGGACAAATAAACAAAAATTAGCATAGGATAGCCGGGATAGCTGGCTTTGTCCGAGAAGGATAGAACTTCAAAACAGACAACACATGAAAAAATTCTTTATTTCTTCTTATCCCATACAACAAATGGGCAAGAAATTATTCACACAGATCTAAATCTTTACTTCCAATCGGCACTATGTACTCACTGTCGTAGATTGATGGCCTTGCTTAAGTTATTTAAAAAATCAATCATAAATTCAAATGAAGTAAATAGTTGTAAAAAAATAATAATAACGATAAAAATACTCCATAAAATGAAAGAGGTAAAAAAAGTAACGGGATGATTATTCCTAATTTTATCAAAAAATGACCTAATTTAGCAGTAACACAGTCATGTGACTCTTGGCTTCACTTCTTCACTACCTTTCCTTCACTCGTTATTTGTAATTGAGGAAAGAGAAAGGCTAGAGGGAAAGACAAAACATTTCATGCTACCTTTAGTGCTGCTGATCTAAGCTATTTCTTGATAAAATCTCAATATATGACCTAAAACACTAAAACTTGTTTAAGAATTGATTTTAATGAAAAAAATATGTGTCATTCGGAAGAGGAAGGAATGACAAAACTTGGTAAAAATATTTTTTCCTTGCGTTTTAAGATTTGTTCGAGAATGACGTCTGATGACCTCGAAAAAACATAATATATATATATATATATATATATATATATATATATATATATATATATATATATATATATATATGTATATATATATATATATATATATATATATATATATATGTATATATATATATATATATATATATATATATATATATATATATATATATATATATGTGTGTGTGTGTGTGTGTGTGTGTTATTAAGAAATGGATATATGATCCGACAGAATGATTATAAATTGCGTTATATTGTACTGAAACTCTATTTGATATGATCTCCCATTATCACACGATGAATGTATCATTCGGCATGGACAATTGTTTATTCTATCTACATTGTCTGGGTCAAATGATAAATTCACTGTGTAATAATCAAAAAACATTTCAAATAGAGTTTCTGTATAATACAATGGAATTTAAAATCATAAATATATATATATGTATGTAACACTCACACATACATACCAGAACCGTCGTCATGAGCTTTGGTCTTTTCTTTGTTGTTGTTGTTATGGTTGGGGGTGCTGTTTGGGGGGGAACTCATGTCCCTTTTCACCCCATTGTTATTGTTGTTTTGCTGCTGTTGTTGTTGCTGTTGTTGTTGTTGTTGCTGAGTTTGCTGGGATTGTTGCTGGTTCTGTTGTTGTTGTTGCTGTTGTTGTTGCTGGCTCTGTTGTTGTTGTTGTTGTTGCTGCTGCTGCTTGGCACGTTCCATCTTTCTAAATTTGGCCCGTCTATTTTGGAACCAAACCTGAAATTTAAAATGCATCATCTATAACTTTGAGAAGAGTCATTAACATACTAAATTTTGTTCCGAAAATCTAATCTTTTCTTCCCATCTTTGATGCTAACATATCGTTTTAGTCCATTCATACTACGATCTTCTTAAGGTATGAGTCAAGAGATTGGATTGTCCGAACAGAAGTTAGAATTTAATAGACATGTTTGCAGGGAACGACGACGACAACGACTTCGTGCAACCCATCTTACTAAATTTGGCACTTCAATTTTGGAACAAAACCTGAAATTTAAAAGAAATTTTATGTCTTACATGGATAAAGGCAAATGTCACTTTTTTGTTAGTTTGTTTGATTGTTGGTTTCTGTCACGTCAAAAAAGGGAATTTATATAAGTAAATGCATCAAAACCGGAGTATTTCAGCGAAAGAATTTTCTTATCCTTTCATTTTATTATTTGCTTGTTTCGGTTAATCTTGCCTTCATCAGCGCATTTTTTAGATTGAGAGTAATGTTTGTGGTGGATTAAATTTTTTAGAGGCTTTCTAGTGTGTGGGTGTTGTTTGAACAATTATTTATGACCCCTATCTGTCTGGGGAAGAATTGGCATCAATCCCTGATAAGGGAATTCTTTGATGCAGGATCCGGATGCCCATAGAGTTTTTAATTTGATATGAAGTGATTAGAGAGGAGTATGCATGCGTGTGTGCGAATGTATGTATGTGTGTATCAGTATGTGTGTGCAAGTGTATGTATGTGAGCTTATGCGAGTGTGTGTGTGTGTGTGTGAGCGTATATGTGTGGGTGCATGACCCCGTATGTATGAGTGTGTGTGTGTGTGTGTGTGTGTGTGTGAATGCGTGTGAGTAGGGGTTAGCGTGTGTTCAAATATTTATTTTCTTATTGTATTGATGTATTGGTGATTTTTTGAACCGTGGTATGCAAAAATAGAAATAACAAAATAGCACGCTTGTACAGATATTAAGACATTCATATCTCGGGTTGACCGGTTGTTTACAATGCTTTCATGTCTATTTCATTCTTTTCATTTCATTATTTTTACAATTTTTAGAACATTTTGTATCTTTCTTTTTCTTTTTATTAGTATATTTAGACTTAGTATTGCATTGGAGCCCACTTGGGTTTGTATACTGAAATTTAATCGGTAATAGTTTAATTTCAATCAAGTTGAAGAAAGAGTTCAATTTCCAATGGTTCGGTGGAGTATTGAAGAATGATTATATATATATATATATATATATATATATATATATATATATATATATATATATATATATATATATATATATATATATAAGCGAAAGTGTTGTTCAACCAGAACTAGTTTATTGTGGTTTGATGTTCTTATTATTTGAGCCATAAGACTGCGATGGTTGAAATTCCCACCATCGGCAGTTAATGAGTTTTAAGCGAGGCCTAGGGTGCACTTACGATCGGTTGCCGATTGGATTTCTTCAGATCACCGATTCTTTTGAATCCAACTGGTGATGAATATATCGGTGATAAAATATCGACATGAGTGTACCACGACCTTAAAACCCGTCGGCTTTTGGGGTATTTCCATCCAAGCTTCTTCGAATCCAGGTCAAAATCGCCCTTTGCAAGATAACTAGACCTTTTATGTGTATCCAAACAATTTTAACTTTCGTGATCAATGCCGAAGTAGGAACCTGTTTGCTCCGTTGACGGATGGTACAATTCCCAACGACCCGAAAACATTTGACACCACAGATGGTCTGCATTCAATGCACGTCAAATTCATCATATCTCTATTGTCCAGTTGCCTCGCTGACTCAGCTCCACTGCCATCTGAGAGAATAGACAGAACAAAATAGTTGCAAATGTGCAGCTTTGTGTTTAGGGAAATGCTTCTTTTGAACCATTGGATACCGCTTAGTTTTTCCATGGTTGCTACAGCTTGGGATCAATGGTA
>CAUOPZ010000366.1:7500-47500 GCA_963457665.1 Thysanoteuthis rhombus
AAAATCCTGCCAGCTAGCGAAGCATATCTAATACAGGTACTAAAGAACAACAGCAAATGTACAACAATGAGCAAACTAGGAACTGACATGTATCATCACAACAAAGTGGTATCCTTAAATTGAATACCTCCCACAAGCCAGGCCAAAAATGAACAAATCCATATAAAATACGTGTACTCAAGATTGTTAAGATGGTATCCTTATTACATCCTCAATCCATGGTGCTGGGTGCAACTGTCCATAGATTAAAAGAAGCAGAATAACTATCAAATCCAACAAGAGCAGAATGATTAACTTCAAAAGAGTTTATAATCTCATACAAATGCATGGAATATAACAGTGACAAATGCATCTGCCACAAGCAGAATCCTTTGCCTGAAGTTTTTTTAAAGATTTCACTTTATGGAATAACAAATGAAAGAAAGAGTTTTAAAACTGCACCATGTATAAACAAATTATCTGTGCTGAATTTTGAGTAAAAGAAGTTCTAAATCCATATGAAAATTTCCTATTAGATTTCTTCTGATTTTTCCATGCATCAGGAATATAAAAGCATTAGTTTCCTAACATTGTGGATTTTTTTCCGAGAGAGGTGAAATTTTGAGTTATATCCATGACCTCAATCTCAGGTGACCAAATTTGCATGAATCTGATAGTAATTAATGAAGTTTTTTTAATACAAATGTTCAAAGCATCCATTGTTCCATAATGTATACTTCAGGATGTTGAATTTTCTATGCCCCCCTATCCTTAAATTCTGATACTCTTGGCAATGGAGGACAGAGTTCATGATGTCATTACTGGAATTAATGTGAGAATACCCTCACTTTTTTGGTTATGCCACATGGTCTAGTTCATGATAATACACACAGGGACCCCCTCTGCAAATGTATCATTAATGCATTAGTATCAATTTGGATTTCAACTGATAATACCAAACTTTCTATACGTTCACTTATAAGTAAAGCCCTAACTGGATCACAAAAGTTGTTCACATATGCATTATTAGTAATTTAATGATAATAGAAATGTTAGACAAAAATCAGTTATGTTCAAAAGATTGAACAATGAATGCTAACAAGATACTAATATAGCAGTGTGCATACTGTTTCTGAAAAACAAAATATGAAAAGTCATTTTCATAAATAATATGTGGTAGTAGATTATTTAAAAAGCAATACATTAAAAAAAAAAATCACTCAAACAGAAAAAAAAATACAACAAAAAAAAAAACAAAACCAAAAACAAAAAAAAAAAACAATTCAACAACCTAACCAAGTTTCATCCAGTATATTAAATTGATAACTTTTGAATATAGAAGGCGTTTCCATATATTTAGTACAGGTTAGTTGAGATTTCTAAAGGACAAAAAAATGCCCAACTAAATTCTTTCCCAAGAAAGATAAAAAAAATTTAAAAAATAAAAAATTTATACTGCCAGAACCGGAGCGAATTTCTCGAACAATTTCAAGATAAAAAGGATGAAGGTAATTTTGAAAATATTCTTGCAGATAATAATTAATGAGAAATGAATTTTGTCATCTTACTATAAACCCTCCCAATATTTGATTCCAGCTTTAGCAAACTCATGGATCCATCTAAGTCAGTTCAGTAAATGTGGTATACCTTTATACTTTGCAGGAACTAAACATATAATGATATTATTTAAAAAAAAAAAAAAAAAAAAAAAAAACTATGTTGACAAACCATATCAAAACAATTTAACAGAAAATTCATCAACAATACTTTCATACCAAAACCGTAATTTTATCTTCAATTAAAATACTTTTATAGTAATTCAATCTAGAAATATCATTAAAAAAATTTAAAAGAATAAAAATAAGAATCGAGAACACTTACAGTGTCAGTACTTTCAGCTATCAGTGCTATTAAATTTTTGAAAGCATTGATACCATATCTTTGTTACCAAGTGCATGGCAGGAGATATATCTTTAAATCAATTTTCAGAGTTCCTTCATGGGTTATGGTATATTGCAGCAGCTAGAAACCCATTAACATGGTACATAATGTCTAATGTGATATTTTATTTTCACCATAGAAATCAAAATTTTAGAAATTGAAAGAAAACATTCCAGAATAAGTTCAGATAAAAATTAACACAATTATAAGTTCTAGGGAAAAAAAAAAAAATGAAAATGAGGACGCTTTACGTCCCATTTCAAGAAAGATGAATAATATCTATATGAAAATGATAGAATTGCGTATCAAGCTTTGTATGGAAGTATTGTTACTTGAATTGTTCAGTATCAGAATAAATTATTGTTTACTTGTTGGTGTTTTTCATGAATTTGCTGTGCGTTTAGTATGTGAAATGCTATCTGTTAAAATCAAAATGAGAACAGAACGAAGATGTTTTCGTTTTGCCACAATAGTAGCACTGGTAAGATTTTGTGAAGGATTTCTGGAGTGCATCTCAAGATCAGTCTTCTTACAAAAAAAAAAAAAGTTTCATTCTTATTTGTAGAACATAGTTTGATAAATATGAGAACCGATCACCAGCCACGTACATGCCAAGACTGGTAAGAAACATGGGTATGAAGGAATTCTGACATATGTAAGCACGGTTAAAGCTTATATATATATATATATATATATATATATACACACACACACAGAGTATATTTGAAAAAATTGAACAAACATGTATAGAAATCTCATTGATTTCAAGAGGGAAGAAATTTGCTGTTAGAAACAGCATTGAGGGAGGGGGCAGGGCAAAATCCTTGCAATCTTGCCAAGCTTTCGGTGTTCATATATGAAACTGTCATCAAAAAGGCGAAAATGTATCTAGATATTTCAATTCCAAGCGGATTTCATTGCTAAAAATGTTACTTACATGTGCTCACTTATTAGAATTGCACTCATGAAATAAAATGAATATATTGAGACAAGAAATTATCAACAAAAATTGAACTTTCAGTTTTATCAAACTTAGATATAATTTGCTGTCACAGTTTTTTTTTTTTTTTTGCATCAGGTCAATTTGAAAAAAAATTTTTTTTTAAATAAAAAATAGCAGGATGTAGCCGCTCTTTATTTTCATTCATTTAAATTTTTGTATTACTTTTTCAGGCTTGAAAAATTCCTTGAGAACAAATCCTCAGTTTCAATATAATATCAGTGAGGACAATTGTTCATGTTTTAACATTGCCAAGTTTCTCTTAACACAAAATATAGTCTGTTTATTTCCGTTAACATTTTGTAGATAATGCCAGATGTAAATATCAATATCCACCTTTTCTTTTTGTTAATCATATTAACCTTCATCCTTTTAACCAACTCAATACTTCTGAATATTTTCCATTATACAAAAAAAAAAAAAAAATTTTTTTTTTTTTCTTTTTAAACTTCTGAATCAACTCATTCTTCCTGAGAAAGTTACTTTTTTTCTGTGAACTGAATATTTGTCCCAAGGTTTGATCAAAATCAAATGTTATTGATTCCAACAGTAAGGTTAATCTATTGATGTAACCAATGGCTGAAATATACTTAAAATGTAACTGTACAGTTATGTTTCTAATTTTGTTCACAAAATAAAACAACTTTTAGAAGAGATAAAAGCTCTGGAGAATGTAAATGATATAAGGAAAACTTTAAATGCAAAGATTTTTCAATGTAGAAGAAGCTTTTCAAAGTCAAATATGTTGATGAATTTTCAAGTCATTAAATGCAATTATTCTGACAAATATTTAACAATATACTAGAATAAAATTCAAAAGATTCAGGTTGAGTGTGACATTTATTCTAAAGAGACAGGGGATAAGGACAAAAACAAAGAAAAAAGGGACATGTGCAAGGTACGGGAAAAGCAGAAATATTGCTAAGCATTTCCTCAGACCTTCTTTGATTTAGATTGTCGATACAAACAGGCCAGCACATACTGAGGCGGCCGGCTATCTTCTAAACCACCTTGGTGTGTTTCATCAAGTTGGCGCCAGTCTCCAGTCACATGACATAGTTCTGCTGCATCCTTCCTACATTTGCGATATACTGATGGAGCCAAGCTGCCCAAATAGTACAATAAAAGTCCAATTCATCAAAAACACTAACAATCTCTGAAAAAAAAGACTTTTTAATAAATAAATAAATTTGGTAGTGCAATCCTGTAAGCAGAGTCAGCACTTGAGCAAATGAAAAAAAAATAACAGAAGCCAAAAAAGAACAGTGCAGTAACTCAATAACTGATTGAAATTGGGTGAAAAGGTTCACATTCTCTTTTTTTACAAATTTTTCAGTTCGTATATCATGATAAATGCTCAAATGGAAAAATCAGCTTCATGAATCACTGCACAGTTATATATAAAAACAGAAGTTAACCAAAGAAAACATATAAGCCCTCCCACATTTCATAAAATACTGGTTTGTATCAGAAAAACGAACTATTTGAATTTCTCTGAAAACATAATAAAATCTTTTAAAAACAAAAATTCAAAACTGTTAATGGGCAAAAAGAACTGACACCAGAAAATCCCCTATGACTGTCATTAGCTGTGTTCTTACAGAACATTAAAATTATTTTGGGGCACCACGGGGGTTGTATCATGAATGTACCATTGTGCAAAGTTCAGTTATTTCAATATTGCCCTGATGAATTAAAGTAAGTTTAACTCCATAAAGTTCTACCTAAGATAATTAATGAAAATTACTTCAAAATAATTATAGGACATAATATTAACTGGGAAAGTAATGGTTGTATTTAGAGAAGAGGTTCATGTTAAGCTGTTCATTATCCAAAGCCATAATAGAGGCTAAGTATAAATGTAGCCCATCAAACTATTTGGCTATTTGGAGATATTTTGAGTTTGCACATACACTAACACGAATCACTATCTAATAAGAATTTTCAGTTATCACTACATACAATTGACTTTCATTCATCAAGTAATACTCAGAATTCTTTTCACAAAAACAGTCTCTGTAAACATCACACTATACCTATTGCATATAAAGGTAATCTACATGGTAAATTGTACGTCTTAACAACTTATTGTAAAGGGGGCTCTGTTTAAATTCAGTTGTATATCTTGTATGATTGATCATGTAATATTTTACTTCTCTTCATCCTTTTTCTCCTTGACAGTCTACTTTTCTCAAAATTGAAACAAGCATAATTAGTCATTCCATTCCATCATCAAGAAAGTGAAGATAGGAAAATTTTCAATCAATGAATAAGCAAGTCAAAAAAGAATAAGAGAAAGAAACAAATGATTTAACAGATAAAAAGGGGGATATTTTTCAATTAGTAAATTATTTGAGGGGGGGGGAACAATTTCAAAGTATTAAGTGTATTGAAAAAATATTCAAAAGAGAAACAAAATCCAGAAATCATTTTTGCATTTTAGCTTAGTGATGGGAAAATGAAAGTATTAGTATTATGATAGTAGAAAGAATCAGCAATGGATTCGGTCTGAGCGTTCAAAGAATGGTCAATACAAATGCTAGTTTCATAAACCAAAACTGGCATATAATAGTAAACAAAAATTATGATGAGTCATATTGAATACAACTATTATCAGATGTAGATGGAGGTAAATTATTTTCAATAATAATCAGAATAGGGGGAAAAAAACAAGCAATAAAAAAAACAAATGCACAATTTTAAGAAATTGAGATTATTAGTCAATGTTTTCAGAGAAAAAAATAAGAAAATTCTAGACATGATGTCCAAATCGGTGAATATGTCCATTATTTTCAAAAAGATTGAACTTAGAAAATATGCCTGCCAAACATGAATAATTAGGTGCTAAACTGTATACTTACACTTAGTTTCAAGTATACAGGAATTGACAGTTAGCATGAAAGCTCACCTGTTTGCCAGATTCTTTACCATTTTTCTTCATGTGGTTGTAGAGGCATGGCAGAACTAAGGGGGCATTGTCAGGACCCCTGGGGTTATACCAGTCCTTGTCGGCATGGCACAAAGTCACAGCATCCTTATGACAGTATTTGTAAATCTGGCCATCTAATCTGCAACCCAACATTTGTACAATAGCTCATACCCTTCCCATACAGGTATTCAAAATAACTTGAACACAATTATAAAAAAAAAAAAATAATAATAAAAAAAAACAAGACAATTCTATTTCAACTTACCACAAAAACATTAAAAGTAAGAAACAAATAAAGTACCCCAAGTGTGCAAGACATCATTTTCTGGTGTACACAAACACACACACACACACACACACACACACACACACACACACACACACACACACACACACACAAACATTGAGCAATAAAATCATTTGTTATCTAACTATAAATATTGACAAATTTGAGTAGAAGATTGCAATCAAAGAATTATCAAAGAAACATTAAATTTATCCACATGTATATAGTAAACATATGCATATGTTAGTCCTCTGCATAAACAGGCATGTAATATATTTATAATGCTATGAGAATTACCAGAGAAGGGAGAGCAGTTTTGAAAAAAAAGAGTTCCCACTTCAAAACATTTTTTCTGAAATTTTATTTTCAACTAAGTCAAAACTAAATGTAAATTTGTAAGAAAAATTGAACATAAAATGTAATGATAATAATTGTATTCTAGGATAAGTCCTAAGAGATGGTCTCTTAAACCAGATAGTAACTTATGTTGATCATTTTATATCTTATTCGGAACGCAGAGGTTATTGCATAGAGATCTACATCAGGGTTGAAAATAACTCCTTTTCACTCACCCAATTTGTCCAGGTGTTTCTTGAATGCATTTAGGCAGAAACTTAACAATAACCACGGGAAGATTATTCCACTGATCAGTGACTTGGCAATTGAGAAAAAATTTTCGATATCTTTATTTTTACAGCTCTTTCTGTATACATTGAACTTCTGGCCTCTACATCCATGATCTCGCAAGTGACTAGATTGAAAATAAAGGAGGTTTTGCACTGCAGTGTCATCATAAAAACCATGTGATAACTTATACATACTGTATCTACAGCTGCGAAATAGTCAGTCTGTAACCTCTCCTGAGTACATTTTTGATAGTCAACATTTGTTTTCCTATGCGAAAGTTCAAAACAGGTGCTCTGATAAGGTCTTACCATCAACATGAATAACTTTTTGGACATATTGGTGTCAGACTTCTTTTTAAAAAGTGCAGTTTCAAAGCAGAGAACATTTTTCAGTAAAATTTACTACTTCAAAAGGTTAGAAACTGAGCCATGAAATTATTGGAAAGCGAGTTTGATTGAAAATTTTCTGCAGATGTATGTTTCTCGGAATAATCCCAATCCCCCCCACCGCAAATTCTCATAATCACTGATGGGAGAATGTGCAAAATTTCAAATTTTACTATGAATGGTTAGGGCCGAAACTGTAAAGAAAAAGAATTATAGTCAAGATAAAAAAAGTCCCCAGACCAACTGAAATTGCTGCAAATTTAGATGAGTATTGTTGAATTTTCTGAATTTATTTATTCATTTCCTCATTTTTTTGTGATATTCTCCAATGCCTGCCTATTCATCCAACTCTGTATTACCTGATTGTAATGTCCTTTGCCTCAGACCGTTGGTCAAAATAGCTAAAAAAAATCTCTGAATGTGCACCAATTCCGTATATTCCAATGAAGCCCTAAATACCCCCACCCCCCGAAATTAACCAAAAATTTGGGAAAAAAAAACCCCAAACCCCCAACCCCCCCAAAAGCCAAAAACTAAAACTCTAAAAAAAAAAACAACCCCATACCCACCCCACTACTTCGACCTAACTTTGACTTGCCATTAAAAAAACAAACGGATCTAGTGTTGGATGGGTCACTGCTCTGTCTAATCTAAGTAGTAAATTCTTGCTGGGAGACAGGCATGAAATATTTAGCAACGAACGATGAAAAATTCAAACTTTTTCAACTGCTAAAATGAAGTCCCCAGACCAACTTTGCGGTTGCAATTTTATTCTTAAACTTAAACCTCTGTTGACTTTATTTAAGTTAAAAACTTTATATATAAGGGAGAGGTATTCTCCAAGGCTGCCTCACTGACCATAACAGGTTGGAGATAGAAAGAGATCCTTACTCATGGGATTTGCATCCAACTTATTTGGAAAATGGATCGAATTATGTAAAAAAGTAAGAAAAAAAATTTTTTTTTCCCTCTTTTCTTTTCTTTTTCCCTGGTGCTACAAACATCCATTTTCATCTCACAAAAACAGTTTGGATGTGTATCAAGAGCTGGTGGAGCTCTTTAGCCACTGACCCGCAGTGGACAATCCACCAGACCCCCTGCCAACACGTCCTGGGCCAGCGTGGCAGGGCATGGCCCATCACTCCCCATGATTTGCACACCAAATATTATATCGGCCGTTCCTGCTGGGACCTCGGTACCAAAAGGCCCAGCCACATCACTTACTTTGGGTAGGGGTGATGTGCTCCGAAAGCGACTACCTAAATCCTTCACCAAGGGAACACCTGTTCCTACTGAGTCACCGTTCCAACAGTGACCATTTAAACAGAACTCTAAGACTGTCAACAAGAAGACAAATTTATACATAGGCACATACAACGTCAGAACACTGTCAACTGACATGCACTTAACTGATCTAGAAAATGAAATCAGAAATGTCAAATGGGACATCATAGGCATTAGTGAGGTAAGAAGACCCGGAGAAGAACTAATCGAACTGAGAAGCAGACATCTTCTTTACAGCTACGGTAAAGAGAAAGTAAAACAAAGTGGAGTTGGCTTTCTCATCAATAAGGACCTGAAAGACAATGTAACT
Source organism: Thysanoteuthis rhombus (assembly GCA_963457665.1). Classification (NCBI taxonomy): domain Eukaryota; kingdom Metazoa; phylum Mollusca; class Cephalopoda; order Oegopsida; family Thysanoteuthidae; genus Thysanoteuthis; species Thysanoteuthis major. The sequence continues at coordinate 16,243 of CAUOPZ010000366.1, forward strand.
GGCTTCAAAGCCGTCTCTGACCGAGTAGCTAGCGTCACCATACAACTTTCAAAACGATACAAACTCAATATAATCCAAGTCTACGCTCCCACTTCGCAATCAACCCAACAGGAAAGAGACAACTTCTATGATGACTTGAACTCCCTACTCCAAGACACCAGAAAACACTTCAATGTTATCATGGGAGACTACAACGCACAGGTAGGACAAAGAAATGAAAATTGCGTCGGCAAATTTGGATACAAAATACGCAACGAGAGAGGAGAAGATCTTGTAAACTTTGCAACGGCTAATGGATTCAAAATCATGAACACCTTCTTCAAGAAGGGACCCAACAGGAAATGGACTTGGAAGAGCCCCAATCACGAAACAAGGAACGAAATAGACTACATCCTAACGGACAAAAACGATATCGTCAAGGACATCCAAGTCCTAAATCAAGTCAATGTAGGCAGCTACCACAGAATGGTACGATGTAAAGTACAAATAAACACTAATAAAGAACGCAGGAAAATGTTCCATACAAAACCACAGCCTCTAAACATACCAAAAGAGCACGTTCAATCTTTCAAGCTCGAATTGAAAAACAGATTCAGAATTCTTACTGAACAAGACAACATCAACAAACTAAGCAATAAAATGACAGCGTCAATAATTGAAGTAGCCTCTACATTCAAGCCAATGAGCAAACAACCCATTAGCAAAATCTCGGATAAAACTAGAAATCTCATGGAAAAACGCAGAAACCTCAAGCCACCGACAACAACGAGAGAGAAAATTGATGAGGCTGAACTAAACAAATTGATCAAGAAGAAACGAAGGGAAGACAGAAGGAGATACACGATGGCAGTCATCGAATTAACTCTTGAAAAAGGTCGGGGCTTCAAAGCTATAAACGAACTCAACTCGGGACGAAGGCAAATAACTAGCATACACGAGGAAAATGAAAACCTAACAACAGACAAAGACAGGATTGTCGAACGTGCCAAAGAGTTCTACCAAAAACTTTATTCGTCCAAACAAGGACTACAGAACAATGAGCAAGATACACAAGACATGAGCAATCAACTCGAGGACTTCCCAAAAGTAACCCCGTGGGAGGTGAAGGAAGCCATTAAACAGACAAAGAAAGGAACTGCCCCTGGACCAGACAACATCACCATCAACCTACTCCGAAAAGCAGGTAAAATCATCACTAAGAAACTGGCTGTCCTCTTCAACTTGTGTCTAAAACACAGTAAAGTCCCAGGCGATTGGAACACAGCTATCATAATGCTTTTATATAAAAAAGGAAACCCGAAAGACCTCAACAACTATAGGCCTATAAGCCTACTCAACTGTGTATACAAACTTTTCACAAAGATCATCACCAACTGAATCACAAAAACACTCAATGAAAACCAGCCACGTGAACAGGCTGGCTTTAGAAGAAGCTACTCCACCATGGACCATCTGCACTCGATAAATCAACTGAAAGAAAAAGCAGCAGAGTATAAACTATCACTTGCCGTAGCATTTATCGACTTCAAAAAGGCGTTCGACTCAGTAGAAATCCCTAAGGTCATGGAGGCCATCAGTCGGCAAGGTGTAGATCCAGTATATGTTGAAGTATTGAAACATATATACAATCACGGCAGCTCATTTATCAGGCTACATAAAGACTCAGACCCCTTCTAGCTCCAGAAAGGAGTAAGACGAGGTGATACCAGCTCACCTGAACTCTTCACAGCCTGCCTTGAGATGATCTTCAGAAGGCTAGACTGGGAGAGTAAAGGAATTAAAATAGACGGCGAGTATCTGAGCAACCTCAGATTCGCAGATGACATAGCCCTTTTTGCAGAGAACCTACATGACCTCCAACTAATGATAGATGAACTAAAAGAAGAGAGCAAGAAAGTCGGCCTACACATGAACTTCAGCAAGACGAAGATCATGTGCAACAACCACATTGGAGATAAGAACACTAAGATCAAAATCGAGGACATAGAACTCGAGAAAGTAGACCACTACATCTACCTAGGACAACGAATCTCCATGAGACCCTCAAAAGAAGAAGAAATCAAGCGAAGAATCACACTAGGATGGCAAGCCTTTGGCAGAGCAAGCTCAACCTTCAAAAATAAGAAGATCCCATTAATCCTAAAGAGAAGGATGTATAACCAATGCATCCTCCCAATTGTCACTTATGGAGCTGAAACATGGAACTTAACCAAGAGACAGACCCGTAAGCTGAGAACCATGCAACGTGCACATGGAAGAATAATGCTGGGCCTCACATGGAGAGACCACAAAACAGCACAGTACATCTGGGAAAAGACAAGAGTTAGAGACATCATAGAATCCATAAAAAATCTCAAATGGCGGTGGGCTGGCCATATTGCAAGAATGGCAGACAATCGATGGACATCACGACTCACAACATGGATTCCCCGAGACCACGTGCGCAACCGAGGCCGGCAAAATGTTAGATGGAGAGACGAGCTAGACAAGTTCAGGAAGTACTGGCTCCGTGACGCCCATGATAGAGAAGTGTGGCAAATCCTGGGGAAGGTCTATGTCCAACGACGGACACTAAAAGACTGATGATGATGAATGAATTCTTCTCTTTGATACAAGATAATTCAATCTAGCGTCCACTACTTTCCTTTTTCTCTTCCTCTTTTCCTCTGTCTTTCTTCCTTTCATTGATTTACATATGACTAAAATCTTCTCCCTTTATCCATCATTTTGCACTTTTTAATCTTGACTAAAAAAAAAAATCAAATCAACTTGGAGCTTGGCAAAATCAGAAAAATACCCAATAAAGTTATAGAGACTGATTCAAGTTAGTTTTCAATTCAGAATTCCAAGTCATCAGTAAAATAAGCCAGTTTTGTGAGAATTGATCTGGATAACCAGCAGTCTAATTTAGTTGAAAAGTATAAAATGAATTTGTATTTTACAACAGATTTTTTTGAAAAATGATAAATAGATGCACATAACAGAAGAAAGCAATTGCTATTCTTCATAATTTCCGTAACATCACTAATGACACTAAAGACAATGTTACACATCTTCAAGGAGCAAGGAACACACAAAATACTCCATTTGATAGTGTTTGGTGCTTTTACTTGACAAAAAAATTACTAGAGCAACATTGGAAGAATTGGAATTCCATTTATAGAACAAAACGTTGACTTTTCTCCAACATCATATATCCTTCATCAAGGGAGATAATCTTCAATTCTAGCAATAAATCAATCCACTTCGAGGATTCAAAGCAATAAACAAAGCTCTCAGTACAGGAAGAAAAAACAAACAAACTAGCATTCTCAAAGCAAACGGAGACATAACAACAGATAGAGACAGAATAGTTGAACATGCCCAAGAATATTACCAGGAACTGTACTCTTCAAAACACGGACAATACAACAACAACAACGACCTGAATACACAAGATGCCGACAATCAGTTTGAAGACTTCCCCGAAGTTACACTATGGGAAGTAAAGCAAGCCATCAAACAAACAAAGAAAGGAAAAGCCCCTGGACCAGATAACATCACCATCGATCTACTCAAAAAAGCTGGTAAGAGAGTCAACAGAAAGCTAGCTATTCTATTCAACTTGTGTCTGAAACTGAGTAAAGTCTTGAAAGACTGGAACACTGCTATTATAATGTTTCTACATAAAAAAGATAAAGACCTCAACAACTACAGACCTCTAAATCTACTCAACTGCATGTACAAACTTATCACAAAAATCATCACCAACCAGATTACTAAAACACTAGACGAAAATCAACCACAAGAACAGGCTGGATTTAGAAGAAGCAACTCAACCATGGACCATCTTCATTCAATAAATCAGCTGAAAGAGAAGGTAGCAGAATACAAAATGCAACTCACTGTAGCATTTAGACTTCAAGAAGGCATTCAACTCAGTAGAAATTCCCATGGTCATGAAGGCCATCACCCTACAAGGTGTAGACCCTGTATACGTTTAAGTACTGCAACACATATACAACCACAGCACTCCTTCATTAGGTTACATAAGGACTCTGAAGTGTAAGAGAAGGTGATACCAGCTCACTCAAACTCTTTACAGCCTGCCTTGAGATGATCTTCCAAAACATGGACTGGGAAAATAGAGGAATCAAAATAGACGGCGAATATTTGAGCAACCTCAGATTTGCAGACGACATTGCCCTTTTCACAGAGAACCTACACGACCTCCAACTAATGCTAGATGATCTAAACAAAGAAAACAAAAAAGTCGGCCTACACATGAACTTCAGTAAAACAAAGATCATGTGCAATAATCATGTTGAGAATAAAAACATAACTGTCAAGATAGAACATGCAAAACTCGGCAAGGTAGACCACTACATCTACCTAGGACAATGAATCTCCATGATACCCTCAAAAGAGGAGGATATCAAGCGAAGAATCACTTTGGGATGGCAAGCCTTCGGCAGAGCAAGCTAAACTTTCAAAAACCAGATGATCCCAATAATTCTAAAAAAAAGGAGTATACAACCAATGCATTCTCCCGATAGTCACTTACGGAGCTGAAACATGGAACCTAACTAAGAGACAGACCTACAAACTGAAAAGCATGCAACGTGAGTATGACACAATCATGTACTCTTCAAAACACGGACAATACAACAACGTGTAGAGAGATCACAAGACAGCACAATATATTAGGAAGAAAACGGGAGTTTGTGACATCATTGAAACGATTAAAAGAACCCAAGGCCATGTTACAGGAATGAAAGACAACCGACGGACATTACGTCTCACATGGATCCCCACAGATCACATAAGAAACCGAGGCCGACAGAACACAAGATGGAGAGACGAACTAGACAAATTTAGGAAATACTGGCTCCGCAACGCCCATGATAGAGAATTGTGGCGAATCCTGGATAAGGTCTATGCCCAACAACGGACGTTAAAAGACTGATCATGATGTATGTTCAAGACAAACATTCTTTGTTCTGCATCCAACACAAATAATTTTCGAAGGTTTAACTTTTTGGAATAATTCATTTTCATAACAATTTGAAACATGAAAATGGACACAAATTTTTTTCAAGTTGAAGAACTGCTCCTCTTTACAAACAAAAATAAAAACTTACCACTTATTATTCAATAGCTATTTTCTGCTAAAAGATGAACAAAAAAAAAAAAAAAAAAAAAAAAAAAAAAAAAAAAATCGACTTAAATCAGTTGAACATTGAACAAAATACTTGGCAGTCTCGAGGTCAACCCATAACAGCCAGGTCTTTTGGTTATGTTCAACTAATTAAGAGTTGTTCTAGTACAATTCTTGATACAGCTCATATAAAGTCTTTCAAAAGTTTTAACCCACAAGACAAGTTTGAATTAAGAGAGGAATTTTGATCAAAAAAGTGGTTTGAATAGGATTCGGTAGGGTAGTAGAATAAAGTGTCAGCTTTGAGCATCCGTTGTAGATTTATCAAAGTAGGTAACCTTCAATTTCAGCATTTAGTTACCTCCTGTGATGAAGAAATTTATGACATCAAAGGACACATCAACCAAACTGCCGGTGAATCAACTGTCACCAGAGGAAGGAGGGGCCCTCCCCCGCCAAAAAAAAACAAACCCTGCAACAGCTATCTGTTGAGAAAGGTTCAAAAATGGAATCAAAACTACATCAAGTTTCCTTGTTGAAAATGATATCAGAATATCGTTACTTATCCCATCTTCTAGAGATTTTTCTCCAATTTTCATCAACATACTGACTCCTCGATGATGAATACCATTAAAACTATGAAAGAAACATTCTCAACAACTTAACCAGGTGTAACATCACAACTTGTCCTGTTCGGGACCTGAACTTCACCCTAGACCACACTGTGGATCCCAAAATATCCGCTGATGAAAGGTTTGATTGAAATGTTTCTACTCAGCAGGGGTGTTAGTCATAAACCTAAGAACAATGAGTGTTCCAATTGATGAAACAATGGCAATCTAGTGGGGGGGGAGTAATTGGTGACAGGTTTCAAAGAACAAACTAACCCTTCCCATCGACTCAATGTATGCTCTACCAATATACAGTGGCAAGAAGAACAGAGCTGATTTTAGACATAGAAGTTACCTAGGGACTGTCAGGGATTTGGTTACCTTCAAGCCAGTATTTTCTGACTCAGGTCGTCATAGAGAGGATAGCAAGTTCTAATAGCGGTTGATCTCACAGCCAGCAAAAAACTGATCAGGCTCCTAATTTTCAGTCTTATTTATGGGGTATTTTTGAACAATGGGAGTATTGGAGGAGATAATCTTCAGTCTGAATAATTAATCCACAACACAATTTGGTTGGCCACTGACCACACACCACCACCCAAAAGGGTGTTTTCATTTCTTTATATAACATGACTGACCAATCAACAGAGCCTATTGCATCCATTTTTGAATTAATAGGTGGAACCGCTGCACTTTTTTAGGTGCTATTACCTTCCTCTTGATATTTCAAACAAACTACAAAGAAAACAGAATTCAATATCTCATTAATCTAAAGTACCCTTAGACTTGACAGGTATTCCTTTTATATTGCAATTCTCTCAAAGTTGTTTGTTTGATTTTTTTTAAAAATCTCTATGCCCACTTGGTTTGACCAGATGATAGAAAGTTATCTATTTCTAATTTTCCAAAGTGTTCTGATAATCCAGATTTTCGTTTTATTCTCATCAACTAACACACTTGTGATCAGTACGGTTTTTACCTTCATGAAGCTTGAGACTGACTATGGTTAACTTGGCTTTATCAGATAGTAACATACATAAGAAATTTATCCATGCCAATTTTCCTGGGTGTTCTTGGCATATTTCTACAATATCTCTTAGCTGACGATCTAGGTTATCATTTCAATTTGCTAAATAATTGACTGGGGATGTGTGGTCAAAAATTCCAGATGGCCTGTAGCTGGCTTTTATCCTCAGAAGATCTATTTTTTTCTCTCATTAAGCCAGAAAAGATTTTTGGCATTGTCTTTCATTTATTTTAGTACCATCTACTTACATTATACATTATCTTTACAAAAAAAAAAAAAATAATAATCCAAATCAGTTCAAACTAATTTGTAAAATTCAAAATGTTCCTGATCAATCATGGTGCAAGAATCATGCACCCTATACGTCAGGCCAGATTTTTTGGGAAAAAAAAAAAAAAAAAAAATGTGAGAGCTGGTCATGAGGTTTCCAAAAACAACCAGCAACAAGCTTGTACATCTCCTCGATGGCCTGTAGATGCAAAATCCTGAATGGCCAACAATTAATACCAAATGCACAACATCTTAGCTTCTACTGATCATACCTACAAGTAGAAAACCACACTTTCTATGTTTTTGAGTACAATTCTGAAAAATATCTTGGATTTTATGATTATGTTGGCCTATGTTATTTTGTGTTCTGTAATGTAATCCTGGCAAACTATTGCTTTAAATTGGAAAAAATTACAGCATAATTCCATCCTTTGTAATGCATTTCTATGAAGTCTCCAGAATACCCAACTAAAAGTCCCAAGAAATCCCACATCAGCCATTTTTCAAGATGCCTGCCAATTTGACCTCTCTCAGTTGTTTGGGGCCAGGAAACTCATTGTTTGCACAGATTAAATCATATTGTCAGAAAGAGAATTTTGTCAGCTTTCCAATGTTGTATCTAAAATCTTGGCAACCAGGTTATAATCATACCTAAAAACCAGGAAGATTAGGGAAAAAAAAATTGTTGCCAGATTTTACATGAACTTTAAGGGTGGCCAGATTGAGAATAGCTGACTGTGAATGTACATTTTTTATAATTATAACAAAATCCGTCCCTAAGTTAAATCACTTTTTCAATAGCCTATTGCTCAACTTTCCTCAAAACTTAATAGACATTTGTGTAGAACTTTGAGATATTGCATGGACAGACAGGATCAAACGCATTAATGTTAATAAAAAAAAAATAAATAAATTAAAAAAATTAATTCCTGAATCTAATAAGATTTAATCACATTTTTTATACATACCCCACCCTTCCAAAAAATTTGATAGAGGAATGAATGCAGAAATGTATAAAATAATAAAATGGAAAAATATCCATCCATCAAATACATATTCCTGGATCCCCTCAAATTTAATCACACCTTACTTCTTTGGTGACATACCTTTGCACAAAATTTCATTGAGGAATTTTACATAAATATTGTGAAAGCAGTCATGGGTGAATATGGGAAGAGAAGAGAAAAGATTATCCCATTTGTAAATAGGAGTTCTTTATGGGTATGAATAAAATTTGGTGGAAAGTTGGGCCATGGGGGTCAGGTTTGAGATCTAATTTTGGGATGGATTCAGAAATTTGTTTTTGATTGGAGATATGTTTCTGTTTTTTTTTAAATACATTTCTGTATTTGCACCTGTCTGTCCAATGGATATCTCCAAAAGTTCTGAATTATTTCAAAAAAATTTTGTGGTAAATTGTAAAGAAGTGAATGAATTCATACGTGGATCCTGGAATTAGTTTTTGATTGAAAGATGGGTTTTTCCTCATGAATTTCTGTATTGGCTCCTGTTTTTTTTTGTTCATGCAACACCTCCAAAAGTTTTCAGGGAAATCATGTGAAAGGGTATGGAGGAGAGATGTGATCTAATTTTTGGGTGGATTTAAGAATTTGTTTTCAAATAGAGAGATATGGATTTTCAATTATGATTTCTTGGGATTTCAAGTATGGTGTTCAAGAGACTTCATACAAATGCTTTGTTGAGAAAAAACGTGTTTTAATCTTTCAAATTTAAACAAGTTTGCCTGGACTACATTTCAGAACACAAAATAACACTGATACGAGCAATATGACCTTGAAACCAAAAATACTCTTCAGAAATGTATTCTCTATACTCTAAAACATGAGAAGTATGCCACTCGAAAATATGATCTGTAGAAGCCAAGATATAGTGCATTTGGTATCAGTTGTCAGCCATTTGGGATTTTGCATCAACAGGCCATCAGCAGAGTGTGCCATCTTGTTGCTTTTGGTTTTTGAAAACCTCATGACCTCCCTAACAGAGTGCCTAATTGAAAAAAAGCATCAAATGCATAATTCACAGGTCTTTTCAAAAGTTTTTATTCTTTACTGGCTGTTGGCATAAAAACAGGTAATTAATATTGAAGAGCAAAAAACAAATATGTCTGTGGAGATCTTGAACACATCATCATAAGAACTCAAAGGTCAACATTCATCAAATATTGCTGGATAGGAGAAATCGGACAACACTAACAGCTCCGATGGGAACCAACCCCAGGGAAGAAAACAAGAGGCTGTCACTGTACAATATACTTGAACCAAGTCTAAACTGATACTAAAACTACCTACAGAAATACAAAACTGGGTCAAGCCAGAGAGGTCCCAAGTCCACTTGGCGAGGAGAGATGATATACTTGAAATTCAAGTGTCCAGGCACTTAGTCAAACGCCGAATCATGACATACACTCAGCCGATAACAGATTTGCCACATAGCCAATTTGAAGAAAACGTTTTTGGCGAAGTGATGTTCCACCAACTTGGCTTTTTGCGGAGTAATTTTTTCCAACTTTTTAGAGGTTGAGAATTAAGGAAAAAAAAAAAAAAAAAAAAAAATTGAATTTCTAAAAGGTATTTCTTCTTTACATCTTAAACAACATTGGAAAAAAGGATGATTCATTATAAAAATGAATTTTAGCAATGACCAGAGAAATAATATAGTAGATATTGACACTATTTCAAGAAGGTATTTGAAATGGAAAAAAAATTTGTTCGCAGGTTTTTCCTTGACTTTGCAACAAGGAGCCCAAATTTCAGCCAAAAGAAATGGAAAACAAATCTTTATTGAATACTAAGAAGAATATCACAATGTTTATAAGTCTTTTTTAATTTTGTCATCAACAACATTCAACATGTATACACCGTAGTTGGAAGTTAATAAGATTTCTCAACTTTTATATGCCAGTCAAAAAATGAAACATTTATCATTCTTATAAGTTATATAACCATAACTTGATTAAGCTTATTTGTAAACTGGTTTTACATTTTTGTCAATAACAAATAACCTCTTCAAGGATGTGTCTCCCCAGAGCCAAGAGAAAAATTGAACAGTCCTGTTAAGATGAGAAAAAAACTTGCATAATGCAGTTTTATTTATCAACTTCTCCAATAACTAACTACAGTGTAGTTCCGTTGAATGTCACCAATGATAAAAAGTAAATAAACACTTTGGAACATTGTGATATTCCACTTGATAATCAATGAAAATTTGTTTCTGTTTGACTGAAATTTGGGCTTTTTTCACTCCAGCAAAAACTCAAGAACTATTCTTCTTCGATTTCAATTACTTTTTAAAAAATGATTGTGCTGATGTCTGCTGGTTGATTATGTCTGATCATTTGCAAAAATTCATTTTATGATATATGTTTTTGTTTCGTCATCCTGTTATTTAAGGTGTAAAATAAAATTAATTTTTAGAAATATCAATTTTTCCCCCCCCCCACATGGTATAAAAAAGTGGTTGTGAAACATTGCTAAATTGATAGGTTATCTATGAATCGATTGCATGGCAAAACTGTCGTCAGTGACACAACATTCAACAAAACATCAGTATCCAATATTTTAATACAGACCAAATGAAAAAATACTTTCCACAATATTCATAGTTGATAATACTAGATTTAATGGATTTCAGCAATATGCCAATGGAAATGTGATGATATAAGATACATGATTTTGGCACATTAAGGAACCAATGTTACCATTTCACTACTGATAGATAAGGAAAAAAAATGTTATGAATACTGATTTTGTATCAGTATTAGTCAAACGTACTAAAATCTTATTCTACTTCACAATTACTTTTACTTATTATTACAAGTAATCATTTTTAAAGAATGTAGAAAAAATATACACCATGCATAAGCTACACTGAATGTATGTAAATCTTTCATAGAGAAATTCAAATATTTCTTATAACTTGAAGTGTGATGTAGTGAGATCAAACTTGACATCTACATAAAAATGCTTATATAATCATATAATGGGAAATACTCCATTAAAACAAATGCACTGCAAAAATAACCTAGCTTAACAGAATTTAAAACTGCTTAATTCATTCAAAAAGAATTTCCTTTTCATTCCATACTAACCTCACAAAAAATAATCAGCTTCCAACTTGAAGATCATTAATTAAAAATGGGTCAGTTAGGACAAATGCTTATGCAGAGGACTAACCGAGAAAATAAAAAGAAATGATACAAAATACATAATATATAAAAATCAAATCAATTTTACTTTATGCAAAAGGAAGAAAACAAATATATCAGATCAACATTAAAACAAACTTTAGATTTTGATAGGTTTGCACTCAAAATTCTGGTATATTTCTAAATATATTAAATTATGTAAATCTGAAGAATGGTGTGAAGAATATCAGTCAACTCATTAGACTGAGTCAAGTTGAACTTCATGGAGTTACCTCACTGAAGGAGGTCTTTACAAAAAAGAAAAACAAAAGATTAAAAAAAAAAAACAAGTTGTATTCTGATTGGATGGTTGATGGCATGGACAATATTGGAGGTTGGTAAAAACCTGACATACTAAGCTTCCAATAATAAGATAATTATTTAGTTCCAGAGCTACAGAGAAATTAAAAAGGTGTCAGATGCAAGAGTCTAGGACCAGGAATTGCTGGTTTGATAGATGCCATGTGAATGTGGCATCAGTAATATAAATATGACATGTTTAATGCTATAGAACATAGTTTCAAGAGATTTATGAAACAGAATGGTAAAAATGACAAAAAGTCGCGATGTGAGTATACAATGCATTTATTTTTCATATTGAAACTAACAAGGGGCCTCAAAAGCTTCTTCTAGAAACTGTCAACATTTTCTGAGTAGTTCTGCCTGGCTATCTATGTATTTATATGTCACATGTATAGGCTGAAAATCCAATCTAGTTATTATGTATATAAAAAGGTTTTTTTTGTTGTTTTTTTTTTTAATTCCCTCACCAAAATAAGTTTTTAGTAAGGGGTTCAATTGACAGTGTATGCTAATTTGATCTATGAGTTTGCATTCATGATTTTTCCAAATTCTGACTTGCTGATCACTGCCCAATAAAAGGCAAGAGAATTTATTCATCAACTTATTCATTGATCAGCTCTTTCCCAATTTTTTCAATGGATCACCCCCAACATGGCAAGCTGCCAAAAGATATTGGTCACATGATGGTTTCTATAGAGTGACTACCCATACCCGTTTTTATTGTTAGATGGCATTGGGAAAGTTAAGTTGGAACTCAATAAGAAAAAAATGCTCTGATTGTATTATAACAGCAGTCATACCAGTGAGCATTTATTTTTATATTGTCATAATTGGCATATTTTTCATTGACTCAAAAATCAAAAATGGAAGAAAATATGCAACCTTTTCAGCATATGTTTTTTTCTTTTTTTTTTTAAATTTTAGGAAAGGTAAAAATGTGAGTCAAATGCCGGAGAGATGTTTTTTTTCCAGGGAGGGTATGCAGTATGATAGGAAGTATCAAAATTGATTAGCAAAGTTTAACAATGCTGCAGAATAAATCAGTTGAGGTTGATAGTGATTAAATCTAGATTATATTCTCAGATAATAGTTTTGAGAAGGGTCATTAACATTCAGAGAGTTTTTTGGATGGTTGAACTCCCTGTTGTTTGTGCTATAAAAAACATTTCAGCTGATCCATTCGATGGCTTTTAGGCATAATATCCAAATATGATGATGGTAAATTAACGACATGACAATCAAAAAAAGCAGTAATCAAATGAGGGTAGAAAGATCTGGATGTGGACTCGACTACTCAATGGGGAAAGGTATAGAAATTCATATTTCATTTTTATTACTTGAATCGAACTACCTTTTTTTGCCAAAATTAATCAATGCACAAGTAGAAAAGGATTATCACAAGACCATTCTTCAGTTTCAAGATCTGATAACTAAATGAAAAGTTATTTTATAAAGAGGATTTAAACTTGAAGGGTAGAATTAGCAAAAAATATCCTAAAGTTTTTAACAATGAAAGAGCAGCAGATATGTTTCAAAACAATCATCAAACCAATTTTTCAACTTTGAGACACTTGAATGAATACAACCAAACATAACATTAAGTAGGCAAAATTGAATTTATAGTGCAACTTTCAACATAACTGTGATACTACAAAGAAGTTAGATTTCATAAGTAAGTAGAGACCTGACAAGAAACTGTTTCAATCTGTTGAGAATAAGTGAAGTAGTAATCTAGCAACTTGATTTAAAGAAGGTAATTTAAATACTTTCTAGAAATGTTCTTACTGGTAAGATCAGTGGGCAAAAGCCAAATATTGGTTAGAAAACTTTCAAATGATTTCCGAATCCATAGAAGTACATTGGAAGAGACCAATACTTAACTTGAGTAACTAACAGTAAGTTTGGTCTTGCCTTAGATTGACCCTATGTTGTGTTGTTATGCTAGGAGCCATCCCCTGGTGTGAGATCTAGGCTCTCTGAGTAAATCACCTCTTTGAACAACTAACATTAAATAATAATAAACATTACCACCAACAAGGAAAAGTTGACTGCTGTAACAATTGAGGATATCAACTCAACACTAATTGATTTTAAGCCAGAGTGTGAAATTTTTCAAATTTTCATTTTGTCACCCTGAACCAGTATCAGAAGTCCATATTTTGCACGAGACGCAAGGGACAACGTCAGCAAGTACGAAGTGTTCCAGCCGGACAGTTGGTGCTGCGATGTTGATATACGACTTGTATAGCTCAAATAGTTTTTCTAGGTAAATGAAAGACTAAACTTTTCAGTATAAACCTTTTCATAAATTAAGACTTTATCATTCCCAAATTGTAAATGTCCAAATAAATAAATGAAAACAGTAATGCATACTGTAGAATTTTTCAAATTTTAAAACTCAACTCAATTTATTCTGATGACATGTGTCTATCATGGCATAATAGATATATTTTTTTTCTTTTTCTTCTTAATCAAAATGTGATCACAATTGTAATATGCTAAGGAATCCTCTTAGAACATAGAAGTATTTTACACCAAACTTCAAGCTACTTTTTTGCAGTTACAACCAAAATTGAACTTCCAGAGATATTCAATTATTGCAACATCAAAGAAAAAAAAAGGTAGATGCCAGAGGAAATTTTTTTTTCAAATATACAGGTAATTAATTAATTACATTAAATAAGACTACATAGCTGTGATAATTAAAAATCTAATCTCCCTTTTTATACCACAATTTACCTTCATCCATTAATTCCGGTTGCTTTTTAAAAAATTTCTTCCTGTCTGAGAAAACTTGTGATCTTAAAAAGCAACAGAAACATCAAGACCAAAGGAGATAAGGAGAAAAAAAAAATAGATAAATAATAATATGTTGAAATATTTCAGTTGATGATTTTCCATCTTATTATTCATAACACAAAGATTATTACAACACATTCATGATTTCCTAAATTTTTCATGTTTTGTTTGTATCGTACATCTTTTCTATAACGCAGTTTTTTACAGTACACTGCTAAATTCTCTAATATTCAAATTAAATTATTGATTGAACCACTATTCATCAAAACTACACAACATACGAAATAAAACATGTATATGATCACCAAAAGAAGTTCTATCATTTTTCTTTACCTCAGTGTGTTAATCACCGATTTCAAGCTCACCATGATTAGTCCTAATAACACCAAAGAGAATGAATATTTAAAGAATTAAATCCATTTAGTTGGAAAGAGCACTAAAAAATATAACACTTTCTAAATCTAAAGTAGTTGACCAGTTCGCAAAAAAGCTAAGATCTCAAAAGTGAAAACTAATGAAAAAATGACACAGTAGAAAATTCTCAATCGTGTCAAAGTCATAAATTTAAATAAAACACGATTTAAATGCAGTCACTTTCATAATGCATGAGTAAATTCAGCCAGATATATGAAATATATAAAATATTCTACCAGAATTTTGAGGGTTTTTTTATGAATTTTTTAAACTTCAGAATAAAGTGTTTTTTCTAAGAAAAAAGGGATAAAATTTCAAATTTATTTTCTCATATTTATGTTTTCAATGTCTATGATGCGAAAGCTTTGAGAAATATATAATTTCAAACTTGTACGGAATGAAATATTCATTTAACCATGTACATAGAATACTTACCGGAAATTGCGAGAGATGAAGTATTGAATTTCAATCAGTCTTTCTTCACAATCACCAGTCATTTTGTCTGTTCCAAGTTTTTCCATCAAACAACTAAGAATTCTGCAAATATTTCATTGGATAAACTGATTAGAAAATGAGAAATTAAATGAGTGAATAAATGAGTGAATAAAAAAAATAAACACAAAAGGAAAATATACATACATATATATATACTTATACATTGTTCATTCCATATCAGACATAGCATAAACTCTGTGACAATAAAATTCATGTTTTACATCAGTTTCTCCTTTAAAATCATGTTGCACCAATTTTCACGGGTTCCCAACCATTTAAAACACTTCATGGACAGGTTGCCTAGAGTTACCATTTTCTGTGGTGGGTGCTGTTTTCAATTCGTAAGACTGGTGGCATTGAGTTTAAATCTCAGAAAATATACTCTGAAAGGCTTGATGCAACCAAAAGTCTTCCTTAATTAGGAACAGAATTTCACGAACAGGTGGCTCTTCAATATCCTTCATGGTTCATCTTCAGGAAAAAAATCCCAAGTACTCTACACATGTTCACACTGGTACGTGTAGCTCAAAAAGTAAGCATAGCTTGACGCAGTTTTTTTCCATTCACTGCTATAGAACAAAGAATCGTTTTTTTTTCATGAACAGATCTTGTGTAATATATATATATATATATATATATTTATATATATCTAACACACACATACACTGTATGACACCATAAGTTTGCAACATGCAACTCAGAAAACGTAAAAGCCTTTATGGAATAATGCAAATGTTTTGTCTCGATTATTTGTAGAAGAGAACGTTTTACATGGTTACATGGAAAGTTGGTATTCTTCAGTTCTTTTGTACATATGGAGATCCTCTCATTTATTTTTACCATGTGAGCTTATGAAATTTAATAAACAGGTAAAATGCACCATTATTTAATGAATATTTCATTTTAAACTTCATATTTTGGATTAATTCAAGTTACTACATGAAACATCTAGTAAATGGATAGAAAAATTAAGTTTTTCATTTTCAAGAATAAAACATCAAGTATAGATGTAATTGAAAACAAAATAAGTCAAATTGAAATTCCATCAGTCATGATATCAAGGAAGCTTAAGCCAAAATTGTATACAAGTTAACTGAATTCCAATTGAGTTCAACGGTGATGGTTAAACTGACATTAGTGCAGGCACATAAAATTCAGTGATAAAAGAAAAGTATATAATCATTATTGTCTTGAAAACAAAAACAAAACAACACACAGGGTATATTCATTGATGAAATTCTGTAACATTGAAAAAGATACATTCAGATAAAATTAAAATCGATAGTTCTTACCTTGCATCACCAGGTTGAATATCTCTGCAAGCAACATCTACAACAGGTTGACAGGCCTTCTGAAGTGCTCGGTCAATGCGGAAATCCTGTCCAACATCAGCTTCATGCAGAAGATTACTCAACTGAGTGAAAGAATCAATGAATATATTAATGGTCATAGCAGTTTCAGATAATGTTGTGTAATCATTTTATAGACTAAAAATAAATTAATGTCTCTAACATATGCTGAAATCTAGGTCAAATATTGGGTGATGCCAATTGCCATTTGATGGAATTTGAAATATTTAATTTTGATCAACTTCATTCAAAAAGATTGCTTTTAATAGTATAGTGACAACTGTTATATCAGCATATAAAACTTGCATGTTTTTATTTTTTCAAACATTTCAACTATTTTGTAAAGTTTTTCAATCTTTTTTCATATGTTCAATGGTTAGACCAGAAATATTTTTATATGATAATGATATTTCAATATTCTAAAAATATAAGAAGTAACCGAAAATAATAATATAGATTTTTTTTTATTGCCTACCCTTCCAATGAAGACAGTCTTCCACAAAATTCAATTGAGATTCATTCAGAACAGCATTTTACTTAGTCCAGGCTGCTCTGTATCTCAGAAAGTTCCGGATGAATTTCTATGAAATTTGTGGAAAGGTGGGCAATAAGCTACTGAAATTTTTTTGCGACTGATCTGGAATATCTACCCAAGATAATCTCACTCACTGAATGTCCCTTAAGACTGTTCAGTTGGTTTCAAAAGTCCACTCAAGAATTTCTACCAGGGTTCTACTACAGAGCCAGGACTACCTTTGAAGTAATTAATCAATGCCAATATGACAGATTGAATAGATTTTTATGAAAAAAAAAATAAAATAAAATAAATAAATGGATACTGAATTGACAACCATCCCAAACAGGTTTTTAATTGCACTCAAGCAGTTTTCCTTTTTTTTCATGACTCATTTTTTTAGCAGTTAAACCAAAATTCACACTACAAAACAGGTATTTAAATTATTGCAATACATTCTAAGATTTTTAGTAAAAAGGTGTCTGGAAGTATCTATCTAAAGCTATTTCCTTGAAAATTAGATTTTTGATGTAAACTGTATTGCAGTACTTAGAAAAATGACAATGTATCTTATTTATAGCTCATCATTTCAAGTTCCAGACTACATAGCTTAGAAAGAGAAATGTCATCACAGGTTTACATTTGGGATCAAAAATTAATTTGCTGATGGATAGTAATTTATATTAAATAACTGCAATTTCTAACAGAAAATGTTCTCAAAATTAGCTTCAATGATTCTGATGAAATAAGCAGAAAAAAATAGATAAAGAAAAAGAGAGTGGGCCATGCACTACCGAAAAATTTGCCAAATTTTAGAGCAGATCCAGGAATTTGTTTTCAGTTGAAAGATATTATTATTATTTTTTTTTTTCTATACATTTATCCCTTCAATCATGTCTGTCCAAACAATACCTCAAAATGTTCTCAATGAATTTCAGTGAAATTCTGTTGAATGGGTTCACCATGGGCTAGAGAAAAGGTGGTTAATATGAGAGCAGATTAAGGAATTAGTAACCAATTTGAGAGATATTTGTTTATCATTCTGCAGGAAAAGAAAGAGGTTGAAAACAAACTGATAAAAGAACTAACTCACCATTTGTTCATATTGTGAGAATTGCACTCATTTTTTTTTTCTTCTCTTCCATTTAGTTTTAGTTAGCATACAGCTTCTGCAGAAGTACCATGTGTAGTGCTTTTTAGTTTAATGATGTAACCTAACAGCTTTTTCGCATGAAATTGCTTCTATGCTGATTTCATGGCAGCATATCATTTGTCTCAGTAAATATTAGAAAGATTCTAATAAAAAATTTCAAATTCAAATATGTTGGTTCAGAACGAGTTTTTTCACTTAAATGCAAATCTTACTGATATAGAAAGACTTGACACTTAAACGATCCGTAAATTCCATTTTTGTCATTTTAAAAGTATATAAAAAAATTAGTCAATACTCAACTTGTTCATTGTTTACGTGTTCTTTTGAATGTGACAGGGAAAAAGCTGAAATTTTGCAACACCTAATCACTCCATCACCTAGATCTATAAAAATCCATGTTTCGGTTTACTTCTTGGAATTTGCGAGGGGACAAGGCAAGTGTCACCTGTTATCAACTTGAGGAGTCTAGATTTCTCACCTTGATCATATCCAGAACAGATATTATTTCTGTCCCACTTCCACCACCAAGTTGCCAATCTAGTGTTTTTATCAGTGATAGAAGAAAGGAAAAAAGGTGATGAGTATGTACATCAGCATGCTGATTCAAGTTTTGATCATTGATTACCGAAATGTTTTTGTCTAATTCATTTCAATTTTTTCTAAAATATGGTGTATTAAAATCAAGTATGAGAACCATTGGTCTACATCTAGTTCAATTTCAACATTCAAACTGTCACAATCAGACTATTGATAATGTTGGGCTTGTGGTGTACAGTAAAGGAGCACTTCATCCGATATATTAGACTTACACCATATAGCAAAATAGCGAGTTCGTAGAAAGATTTTCAAGGAATTTTAGATATTTTACTAAGCTGTGCATTAAGAATGAATAGAATTGTATTATGCCATTCTTCCAAGAAGGGTGACCTACCTGCCTTAAAAATCAGGCTTGAACACTGAATACTGACTTCTGGTTGGAAATATTTCATCAAGAAGGCAGGCCTTAGTGAGAAATTAATTCTCAGTTAATAACTTGTAACAAACTCAAAATCTAAAAAGAATCCAGATCTTAAATGACTCCAGGTAATCGTCACTCAAGTACCAATAAACTACAAATATTAAGTCAAAAACTTACATTGGAAATGTATTTGGAAATCTTACCTGAATTTCACATGCTTGGCTAATTTGCTTGGAAAGTTTGTGACTGCCCTTGAAACTAACTGGTCGGGCCAAGTCCATTAGACAATGAAGAGTTTTGCCCTCTTTGTTACTACCTCCACTACAATGGTCTCGAATTTCTTTATCACAGTGAACAACAATTTCTGGAGAAATCTGGAAGTCTTCCATTATGCTCTTTCTCATATCATCAACTTCAGCTGTGCATTCAGCTGTAACTAGCATATCTATAAGAGAGAAAAAATTTTTTTTCAATATACTTGACTAATCTACAGTATTTGACGAATTCTTCAAAATTGAACAATGAAAAAACTATATAATAAACAAGTTTTCTTGAATTTTGTCCAATTTAGTATTTTAGGAGTTGTAAAAATTCAAGTTTCAGGTAAATTATAAAATTATTATAAACAGACTCAGCAAAAGGCCATCTTTGCCAGTCATTCAGCTTGATATCAATTTGTTTCCTTTGCATTAAATTATGTATGAATTTTTTAAACAACGCTATACTGGGGGAGAGGGGGCGTGAACAGCATTAGGAAAACTGCATTGTATTGGGGAATGCCCAAACCACTGTAATGATTTTGATTTGATATTGTTTTTAGACAATCTGGTGACCCATTGAGTCACTAATTGGTGTTAGCACCAATGCAGACCCCACAATATTATATTTCAGCTGTAAATGAATCCCACTTTTTTTTTTGCCTTCTTCAAGTTGATGTATTTTAGGGAAATCTTAATTCCAAAGCCTGAATTTTGTGTATAGGAAAAATGATTTCCAGAGGAAGTGAAAGGTGAATAACTGAAATAATTCAAAGCCGTAATTTTGTAAGGATACGCAGTAACATTGTAAATAGAAAAGATTAGGTAGAGAGAAGTAACCAAGATACTTCAAAGTTGTTTTTCTAAAATGGACAGAAAGTGAGGGTCCAGTTCAACAGCATAGTTGAAGAACAAATTATGTTGAGGGAAAAAGGATTTCTTCAATGCAGTGAACGCAAGTAACCAAATTACTTCAGGGCCATATTTTCAAACAATGGATGGAAAGTGAGATTCAGTTGAGCATTTACTTTTAGTTAGATGGTAAATTCTTATTTTTGAAGAAAGATTTAAAATTAACAGCAATGCTTTGAAGCCATACTTTCATATGACATATATAGTGAAGTACCTATTTAAAAATATGAAGATGAGGTATGGTGAAAGACTAGTTGAAAGTGTTGTCAGAATAAAAAATTCCAAAAGAATGCCTGATCATAACAAAAAGATTATCTGATGATGCCATGAAAATTCTAATTTGAAGTAAACAGCTTTGACATAGAAACAAGATCCAGTTCAGCAATATAATTGTATAGTAAATTGAACCTTCTTCTAAAACAGGGCAACAGATGAGAATGACAAGGATTTGTTTTATTCTCGAAGTTAGACCATCCTGATGATGCAGAGCAAGAAAAAAAAAAAAAAATTCTTCCCTTTTTACTGGGTTACAGTAACATACTTAGCCAAAGAAAACCATCATCATAAAGATGGCTAAATACCACCGTAACAGACAGGTATATTGCTGACAATAAAAAATTCAATAAAATAGATAGATGGACATCAGATACTGTTGAAATTTTTTGACCAAGTGATTTAATAGCACTCTTTCCTTTCACTGTTGAGAAAAAAAGGGGGGGGGTATTGGGAGCCTCGGGTAAAAAAAAGAGAGGCTAAATGTGGAGGCTAGTGTCACCCCCTCCAAGGGTAGAAGGCAATGTCCCAGAAAAAAGCACCAATCCCAGCACCCAGTGACAAGGGGCAATTTCCCAGGATCAAATAACTTTATGCACAACCCAGACCAGCCCATGCCCACATATAGTTTTTCATTATTTCCAAGCTGATGCGAAATTTGAGGTTTGTTTTTCCCTGTCAATGCAGAGATTCCCTGCTCGTACTTTCATATAAATATTTGCAGTTGGCGTGCAGCAGGAATCCCAGCGTAGTAGCACTAAATATACCCAACTGTCCACACTATGCCTCAGTATATTCAGGGTAAGTCAAGTTTATGATCCTGGATACAAGACAGGCTAGCCTATTTCATACCCTGCTAGCCCAGATTTGATACATGCGTTTTCCATAAATAAGCCTGTATTCCTATGTTTCATCATACCCTCTGCGCTCAGATATACAAGATAATCAAGGATACAGTATCAGACAGAATCTCAAACTACAGTGCATGATTTCAAGCACTCAATTGCCATTGCAAACTAATCAAGTGCAGATATGTATCCCTTGATTAAAGTGGTTTTGTTCAATACAAGTTTTGATTAATGCGTTTAAATTAATTACAACCCTCCCTTGATAAACACAGTTTCGAAATGAGGAAACATTGTTTCATTTCTTTTTTTTCTTATGATGTCAACCAAATCATCTTATACTCCGGAGCAATCTCTGCATGTTGACAACAAAATACAATGTAACATTCATATCGAGAAAGGAATTTGAAAACTGAATCTATAGCAGAAATAAAAATATTGAAATAAAAGAAACAAATGCCAATGAAGAACCTGCATCTATATTCTCTGCTGACCTTCAGGGAATAATTGAAGAGAATAATTTTGATCATTGGCAAGGTGTGACTGAAACGGTCTTGACATGAATGATATTTTTTAATTTGTTATACCTATGAACCTGCATTTTGATTGTCTCAAAATGATTTTCATATTGCAAAAAATTAGGTTAAAATGAAAATTTAAAAATAATTCCTTTGACCATTTTAAAGTAAAAGGGGAAGAAAAAAATTAAATAAATTTATTTTATTTGTGACAACAATGGAAGAATAGCATGATAGAGTAAAAGTGCAATGAACAACCACTGATAACAATTGTATATTTGTTTTGGCAGTGATTGTTCAGGGAATTGACCAAAGTATATTGACTTTGTTGACGTCAGATCCAGCGCTGGCGCAAGTTGGGGTTTTTGATGGCGTATGGACCCTGTTATAATCTCTATGTTGCCTTCATAACAACAATCATAATTCTCATTTCTAAAGAGACTGCATGGGCAATGTTGTTGGAAACTTGAGCAGAGGTCTCTACAAACGCTTTGAAGTGTCTACAGAATATCAGGGCTGGCTGAGTCTTTGGCAGCTTGCAAGTCCAACTGTACATCATTTTGAATGGTGTGCACTATATGAAGCATGCAGAGATATGTGGTAAGCAAACAAAATGTCTAAGATGTACTGATCCCAATCATCAGCTTGGTTGCAGACAACTTTGCTCAGTGCATCCTTGAGTATTCAGTGATCTGTCTGGGAAAAATCCATTCTAATCTTACTATAATTTGCCAACTGTCTGTATGTACTCACCTACCACAAAAGCTACTCAAAATAAATCCATAAGTTTTCTTTAGGAAGAGATTTGAACTTGGGGAGGAGTTTTTAGCAAATTACTTTTTGAACGCCCTCCTCTCCAAAGTTTTCAGTTGGGTCAAAATTGTGGGTGGGGGTCTATTTTTTTGACTATTCATCAATGGTAAAAATACTTTTTGATGTCAAAAAATACCTTTCTATGTTTTCTCAACTCAATTCTCATAGATAAAAATGTATTTTTAATTAAGAAAGAATCTCATTTCGCAATGTTTATTGGTTGTACATGGATACCTTGAATAGTGGTGTTTTCATTAGAGCATGTTTTGATGTAGAATGGTTAAATTACATTTATCCAAAACACAAATTTTGGGGATCATTTGGACAGAACTTTCATTTTTCACTTTTAGGAGGCAAAATTTTTTACTTTTAATTTTTTTAGGGGTTGAAATCAGAGGGACATTTTTTTTCTCTTTCAATTTTTAAAAAAAATTTAGGAGAAAGAAAGAAAGAGCGAAAGAAAAAAGAGAATGGCTATCTCAGACAGAAGGGAGACGAGAGAGATATTTCTCATGTTATCAATTATTAGAGTGGGGTCACTAATGAGTGTCAGAATAGAGAGAGGAATTTTAATCATTTCAAGGGTCAAAATTAAGGAGAAGATTATTTTCCACTTTTGAGGGTTGAAAGTTTTCTCTTTTTCAATTTTTCGGTTTAAAAGAGAAGAAATTTTTTTTCCCCTCTTTTAGGGATAGAAATTCAAGATTTTTCTTTCAATTTTGAGGGGACCAAAATGTGAGGAGATTTCTCTTTTAGGGGTCAAATTGTGGGGAAATTCTCTTTAAGAGGAATTTTTTTTTTCCAAGGGACAAAATGGGGAGTTTTTACTAATAGGGACAAAATTGAGTAGATTGTTTTTCTACTATTAGGGATTGAAATCAAGGGAATTTTTTTTTTTTCTCTTACTTTTAGAGGGTCAGAGAAAATGGGGGAGATTTATTTTTTTACTATTTTGGGGCCAAAAATTGAAGAGGGGCTTCCATTTTTTACTTCAAGGGATTGAAATTGAGGGTTAATTTCTTTCACATTAATGGGTTGAAATCAAGGAAGAAGAATTGCTATTTTAGGGGTCGCAAATCCAAAGATTTTTTTTTTCCTACTTTAAAGGGTCAGAATCAACAATGAAGACTTTGTTGTCAAAATAAATGGGAACTTTTTTTCTTTTCCTTTTCACTTTTACAGGTGAAAAATCAGAGGGAAGATTTTTTTCCACTTTTAGGAGTCGAAATTCAGGGGGGAATTCGAGGGGTGATTTTTGTTTCACTTTTAGAGATCAAAATAAGGGATTTTTTCAACTTTTGGGAGACAGATTCCTTTTGTGAGGAAAATTCTTTTTACCCATAGGGATGAAAATCGAGTCGGTAAATTAGGGGGGGGGGTCAAAATTGAAGGAGATTTTCTTTTTCAGAGAAAATAAACATTCCCTCTTCAATTTTGACTATCAAGGGGAAATTCTTTTTCATTCCTAGAAGCAAAATCAATTGGGAATTCAAAATTGTTGGGTGAGATTTCCCACTTTTAGGGGTCAAAAGCAAAAGGAATGTTTACTTCCATTTCATGGGCTCAAAATAAAGTAAAAATTTAACATTAATCCCCTCCCAACTATTCGCCTGATTTTAGAGCATTAGCCATCCCCCTTTAAAAGCTTTTTTTTAAAAACCTTTTCCTTAACATTACGTTTCCATTTTTAATATTATACCTCTACTTTTAAAAATAAGCCCTACTATTTTCTAGCATCAACGCCAATTTTCAACTTTGTTCCAATGAGCCTTTTTTGATATAAACCATTTTTTTTTATATCAACCCAACCCTTTTTTCATATTAGCACCGCACTTCTTCAACATAAGCCCTCCCCCTTTTTAACAGTTTGGTATTAGATGAATTTTAAAAAATTGAACTAGATGCTACCCGATTTCCATTCATCTATTTCTTTTCTGGACAGCAATTTACTCAAACAATA
Source organism: Thysanoteuthis rhombus (assembly GCA_963457665.1). Classification (NCBI taxonomy): domain Eukaryota; kingdom Metazoa; phylum Mollusca; class Cephalopoda; order Oegopsida; family Thysanoteuthidae; genus Thysanoteuthis; species Thysanoteuthis major. The sequence continues at coordinate 41,055 of CAUOPZ010000366.1, forward strand.
ACGATACATGTTCAATCTCATGTCAATAATTTTACTTATGAATTCACAACCATGGTCAGTGATAAGGCAGTTCATGCAACTTAGTCGCCATACAATGGAATAGATTAACTGTGCCACTGATTTGCTCTCTTGTCCAGGAGAGCTGCAGCTTTGGATCACTTTGAGAAGTGGTTACTTATGGCGACAATGTATGCTGTATGCATTACCATTTAATATTTTGATGAAGGCCAATAATTTAGATCCCAACCAGGCTCCAGATCCTGGCAGATACAGGAATGGAGTTGAGAGAGGGCTTAATTTGGGATTACTGATGAAACACTTCAGACATGCCATCACATATTCTTGTACATTGTTCTTCATACCTCATCAGTAATATCACAGAGATTACTAACAGAAGTTTTTATCTCAGTCAAAGATCCCAGCTGGACTGTCATGAAAAGCCTTCAGAGCGCTCAACACATAAGTTCCAACAAGAACCTCCTCTACTCCTTGGAACAGGAGGATGCTGAGGATACTTTCAGTCAGGGCTGGTGTAGAATTTCATATCTGGTTGTCTAGGTTACCATCCATGATGGGCAGTCAGAGAAGAAGCACATGTGTAGTACAGTGGTTAATGGGTACGTAGTTGACTACTACAACTTGGTATATTCAACACATGGATGTAGTGACAGACTTCCAGGTTCAAGGGACTTCACAAAGGAGAAAAAAAAAGGAGGGAGAAGGAAAAAGAAAAGAAAAACACACACACACACACACACGCATGCACGCAAAAAGTGTATTTCTTCCTAATCTTATTTTTCTTCATGGAAGCTTATTTTAGAAGCTAGCAAGTTGTCATTTTGAGAGAACATGTCTCTACGTTTTTCTATAAATATACAGAAGATTTTCAGTTCCTACACATAATAAAAATCATACAAAATCATACTTTTAGTCAAGGCAAAATTTAAATGGACTAGGAGGTTTTCCATTATACACAAAAATCTGTTAAATTGAATGTTACCAGGGAAAGAGCGATTTTCACTATATCCAAATCAAAATATTTTTATGCAAAAAAGATTTAATAGAAGATTCAGTTTTGTTTGTTTCCAAAGAATGCTGACCGTCAGACATGGCACTAGATACCATCAGGAAATTTGATTTGATAAGCTCAATCACATCTCAGCTAAATCAGAAAATGGTTAAATCGGGGTCCATTAAACCAAAGGTTTACAGTAATTGTGTATGCATATCTGATATTTTCTGTCCAGTAAATTCTCAACTTTTTCTAATAACTGACGCACACATGCCATATACACAAACGTGCATACATACGATACATGAAATACATTGAAAAGTTGTAAGATAGAGTCTTGTCAAGGGTGTCACAGCTTTTTCTGTTACTGTTATTAAAATGTTCTAAAGTGGAAGTTTTGGTTTAAGATTCCAATATGTAATTTATCAAAAAAAAAAAAATTTTTAATCTCAAATGATTTTTGGTCATTCGATTTTGTGAGAATAGAACTTGGTCAGGTGGATTTCATTAATTATATTATTGCTATTAAAGAAAGAAAATCCACCCTTTTTTCTGGGTTTTGAAAAAGTTAGAGAAAAAAAATTCAAATTAAATTTTGATATGAATGAATATAGGTAAATAATTCCCTTCGATTTGTTTTTTTTTTTTATGTTACGCCGAACCAGCTAAGTAGCCTATTTTACAAAAAAAGAAAAAAATAACACTTACATTTTGTGAAAACAGTTCAATTTCACTTGATTTTTAAACTTTTGCTTTGATCAAATAAACTTTCTATCAAATTAAAACAGCAAATTTTTTTCTCCAAATAATTAGAAAAAATATTTTTTCAATTTGACATGTGAATAATTTCTATGCCAGGAGAATGCTAAAAGTCTATTCTTAAAAACTAAAGATACTTATACACATGATCTTCTGTAGCAGAAATCACCAACATCTGCTGAGAAAAATGGCCTACATTTCAATGAATATTTGGAAAAATTAAATATCAATGGTTTTCGCTAAAATACAGTACTTTAAAAAAAATCAGTTTATGGCTGGTTAACTGTTTTATCTATAGTAGACAACCATTGTCAGTAGGAATAGATTTCAAGACTTTAGTCATCAATCTAAATACTTCTATTAAAAATATTTCCATGGCCTCATAAGTAGGGTATCTGATTGCCACGTTGCATGATTAAACCCAAGTAATACTAAGTTTAATATCTCTGTGCTTCGTGTGCACACAAACATGATTACAGACACATATATATATATACACACACACACACACATATATATATATATACTCAATACTATCAAGATGAAGAATATTTGTTTCTATATTATTAATAGACTCCTTAACACTTGCACCCAACAAGCTGAAAATTTGTGCATCAAGGTAACTTGACCCCTGGGCATACAGAGTCACTTCTGGGTCAGGTCAATTTTGGCGACTTCAAAACTAACTGTGACAGCTGCACCCTCTAGGCAGCAAATGTATGTCCAAGGGTAATGTGATCCAAGGATGAACATATGATAAGTGGCATTAACTTCTGATATGCTCTAAATGTCAATTTAAGGTCAGGTCAATTTTAGTTAGCATTTTCAAATCTAAATGGAGACAGCTGCACCTTTTGGACTCCCAAAATGTATACAACAGTTACTTGACCACAGTGTTTCAGGATTTCGCAGGGGTGATTTAAAAAAACTAACTCATTAAAAACTTGCCATGGTGTCATATGGGGTGTTTTCTCAGTAGACAGACTTCTGGTGAATTATAAGATGGCTACGGTATGTAATGATATAAATAAAGTAGATCATCAAGAATTAGATCTTCAAATTTCTGATATACAAGTACTTCCATTTTCAACAATTTCATTTTAAAGTTATAGTTGATATTTAGTAATAGTTAAAACTGAAACACAGAATTTAGGAATGTGCTTTAGAAAAAAATAAGAAAAAAATAATTTAATTTCTAAAATAATCATCTCATTTCTGAATAAATGGTTGAGCATTTCATATGGTAATTAACTGGGTCTTCCAGACAGTTGGTAACTCTGAATAATGAACAATTTACTAAAACAAATACTGTAACAGTTATATATTATACTAGCTTTCCTCATGCGAGAGAGGAAAACTCCATAATGAAAAAAATTGTTTATTAAGCATTACTAATCAAGGATGAATGTACGATTTCAAACCAATTAGAAGCAAATACAGATTTAATAGTTTAAACTGGAACCATGTAAAGAAATAATGGCTTTCTTTGCACGTTTGCTCATCTCAGTTGCAGCATGGGAGGGAATGAAAGTCGCAAAACCCATGTTGGGATTCAAAACTGAATGTTTATTTTTCTTCTTTTGCTGTCTTTGTTTGAAGACTTGACAAAATCCTCACTCAGAGAGAGAGAGAGAGAAAGAGAGAGTTCAAGGTCTTCCTACTGCCAGTGGCCCTTGAATCGCCAGTCTACCAGGTACTCAGGTATCTCTTACTCTAGTAGTCTCTGCTTTGTCTGGTGACCAACTTTTGGGTCTACTTTTCAAAGACAAAAGTCAATTTTCTTTCGATATTTCTTTTACTAAAATCAACTTGTCCTCTTTTCCTTGATACCAAAACTGAACGATCATCTACGCTATCCTCTATTTTCCTCCTGCTTTCTTTTGTTTCTCACGCCAGAAAACTTATCTATCATTCTTACTTCTGCCATTGAAATTCTAAAAGAACGTCCCTTTTATATCAAACTCTTTTCGCTTTCATTTTCTTTATGTCTTTAATTAGGTGGCTGTGATTGGCTATCTGCGGGGGTTCCAAACAACCACGCTTTATCTTGTCAATGAATATACTCAAGAGGTTTTTCTAGTCTTTTTAGTATGCTACACTCATACCCATACCAAAAGTATTTTCAACAAAGAAAAAAAAAAGTAATTTGAAAATGAGATATTCAAGAATAAAATCAGATATTCATTTTAAGAGTCCCTTCAGACCTTATATAGTAACACATGCCACACCAACTATTATACGAATTACCTTAGTATGTACAATAATGCTGACATAATTACATAAGCTAAAAAATCAAAACATTCTTTAAAAAAAAAAATTTTTTTAAATTTCCAAGACCAATGATCTTCATGGGAGTCCCTTGAGGTATCTCAAACACAACTTTGAGAAGACCCAGTTCATGATACTCCATTTAAAAAGGGGAAAAAAAAAAAAAAAAAAAAATTGATAGTTACGATCACCTTTTTGACCAAATTTTGCCTGCTGGCAAATAGGAAGGGATTTGGTTGAATGCATACATGTAAAAGTATTCTTTTCCAGAAAATCCAAAGAACCATTTTTAGAAGATGCCTAAAAAGCTGTGCTTTTGCATGTTTGCAAGTTTCTACACCAAAAAGCATGTCTGGTAGCACTGGCAAAAAATTAGAAGAGTCTAAAAACACCAGAAGAAAAATTCCATTAATTTCTTTCCAATTTCCAAAATTTCATTAGTTTTTAGATGTCCAATGGAGTACTTTAGCAAATTATAAGGTTGTAGTGCAAATGGTATGTCCAATAGTGCTGGCAATAATAACAACCGAGTGAAATGGGAAGAATACCACGTCACTTTACCTGTTATTTGGTTAAAACAATGATTGTGGCTATGGTGATTCAATAGTAAATACTTGAAATGCTGGATTATAATCACAAAAAAAAATTGATCTAAAAAATTTGAAAATTTTTTTTTACAAAAATCAATATCAAATAAAAATTGAAAAAGCACAACATTACTTCCTACAACATCTTTATGCATTCTTTTCAACCTGCACACATGGACACTACTATACACTATCAACAGGAGCACCTTGATTTTTTTCATCTCGTGTGTGCGAATATCCAATTTTATAACGAGTGAGAATCATTATTAGGAGATGAAAAAATTTTTTTTTTAATTCACAAAAAATAAAAATTACTGACCTTTTTTCATAGCATTTTCCAAACATAACATGACAGACGCTCTTTGTAAAACTTGAGATCCTTGAGAATCTTGCATACAAGAATAACGCTTTATATCACGAAGACAAGCAGCAAAAAAACCTTTCTCTATCTTGATATCTTCAGCAATAAGTTGCTGTCGCAAAACCAACTTTTGACGGCACTGAGTGGGAGGAAGAGAGAAAACTTTACAAAATTATTGGAATAAAAAGCATTGCTTTGTTCTTGTATTGGATTACACACGCTTTAAGCTTACTAAAACTCAAAGTCATTTCATTTTTCAATGTGACATTTCAGCCAACACTAATGCTTATAGTCTCCAGGTAAGCTTGATTTCATTTCCACGATTAATCAAATAGAGAGAAACAAATTTACTGGATGAATTAGTAAGTCTATGAAAACAAAATTCACATTTCAACATGCTCGAAACCAAAGATGAAAAAAATCATATTACAAATAATGAAGGTGCAGACAAGAAATTCCGTAAAGGAAAAAAAAAAAAAATTAATAATAATTGTACAAGGGGAAGAAGAAAAAAAAAAAATGCTTATCTTATTTTAGTTTAGCTTTTGAGAGAGATTGACAAATTCATAACTTTAGATTTCAAAACTATTTTTCATTTTAGCTTGAAAAGATTTCAAAACAGTCACTGATTGTACAGAAGATAAGTACGAGTATAAATCTCGTACTCTTTTTACTACTGAAAATTCATCTGAAATTCTGAGGACATATTCCAACTAACTTTCTATTCCATGTTGATTTTATCACTGCACAAAAAGATTCTTGGAAATTTCATTTGAGAATTTATCAATTATGTTTCTTACTCTAGGTAGTTCTAAGTCAGATTATCAGTGTCCCGAAGATTGTAACCCGCCAAATGAATCAATGACTACAGGTTATATTAGTGATAAAATTTTCAATATTTTTTAAAAGGTGATAGAATAGTGACGAATCAAGTGATTAGATAAGAGGAAGGAGAAGGCTACTTTCATTAACCTATGCTATGCTTCTACAAACATAATTGGTGCCAGCCAAGAAAAATAACTTGAACATTTTTTTTTTGTTATATTGGTAACCAAAAGCAATAGAAAATGTAACTTTAGAGAACATTCTTTAAAAGCTCAGCACCTTTTGTTCAATCAAAATATAGTCTTAAAATCTAAAATGCTAAGGTTTTGTAGTCAGAAATAATGACATTTTCTTTGAGAAAGAAAAAAAAAACATATTCATTAGCAGCCTTTTATTTCAACGTCATTAGTGAAGAAAACAAGTGTACATTGTGATACTGGATGAGTTCAGGTCAAAAAAACAACTTCCAAGAAAAGTGTTGAAAGAATTCAATGTAAAAAAATTTCATCAGAATATGAAGATGAGAAAAAAAATAAACCTTCCAAAAAACTTATCAGAATATAACTGATGAAAAAAATTTACTTACAATAAGATCTATTGGAATAAATGCCAGAGAAATGTATTTCTGAAGTTT
>CAUOPZ010000367.1:5000-10000 GCA_963457665.1 Thysanoteuthis rhombus
AATCATTCTAACTAAATCAATCTATAGACATTTTATAAAAAAACAACCACTCTTTGCAAACAACTTCAACTATAATTGGTCATTCATGAGAAAAGTGAATGATGGAGAAAAAAAATATAGCACCTAATATATTACGCAAATACAAAGAATATAATGGACAAACTAGCAGGCCCATCATAGAAAAAAAAAATTTAAAAAAACTGGGGAGCATAAGAAAACCATGTTCAGATTGGAAATAGAAAAAGTTTAGTACGAGGTCAGAATTATCTAAATAGACAAATGTTTTCAAGTCAGAGCAGTGGGTATTCCTCCAACATCGTACAGATTGCTGATAATGGAATCATCAGTGTGGCACACATTGATGGGAATAAGCAAAGGTAAATCAGTATTTTTGTCAATGGTTCCTTTGTTCACAACCATTTTCTAGAAAAAAAATGCTCCTTCCTCTTTTTATGGATAGTATACCCAAAGGCATAAACAGAATGTATCTGCTAAAATGTGGTGGGAAAAAAAAAAAAAAAAGATTCCAATAGTTATAAATAATTTAAATAATTCATTTCTTACTTTATTATGGATCTTGGAAATGTATTGCAATATGCAGATTTATTATGCTCAGCTAAACCAAAGATGATTTCATCTCTAAAACCTATAGTTAAATCATTGGCTTAGACAATTTAAAACACATTCCATGCTAAGCCAATCCATTTTCAGACTTAAATTCAATAAGAGACAGTTAGAAATATCCTTTGGATTGGCTAAATGGCTTGAGATGAATAATTAACCAGATATTTTAGCACTTGGGCTGATCTTTTGTGTTCTATGACCACTATAGTCCAAGTTAAATGAATTTGTACTCAACTTAACCCTGCACCTTGGTCAGACACTGCAGTGAAACCAATTGCCTGAGTGTTTTTTTTTTGGGGGGGGGGCTGATTTATCTTCTTTCCTACCCTGCTGTAGGTTGAATAAATGAATGGCATTACAGAATCTGCAGCACTGAAAAAGGAAAAAAGAGATAGTGATACAGAAAGACGAGTTATTTGATGAAGAAAAACATTGCTGCCTTGTTAACTAATCTGGCAGAAGAATAAAAGATGGGGAAGCAGGTGGGAGTTATCTTGGACAAAGCTATAGCAATACTCAATGGAATAAAGGAAATCAATACCTGGGTTATGTTTCAATGCAATTCATAGTAAGTGAATTAATATCAATGAAACTTCACAGAAGGAACAATAAGTTGGATACCGTTTTGAAGAAACAAAATTTTAAGTGAATCAAGATGAAATTTCAAATACTTAGATGTTGAAGTTTCCAATCATTAAATATTAATTCCAACAGTAAAAATCATCAAGTATGATCTCTGCATACTCATTCGTGTATAAAAACTTTTCAAAGATCATCACCAACCGAATCATGAAAACACTGAGCAATCAACTCAAGGACTTCCTAAAAGTAACCCCGTGGGAGGTGAAACAAACAATTAAACAGACGAATAAAGGAACAGACCCTGGACCAGACAACATCACCAACGACCTACTCCGAAAAGCGGGTAAAATCATCACTAGGAAACTGGCCGTCCTCTTCAACTTGTGTCTAAAACACAGTAAAGTCCCAGACAATTGGAACACTGCTATCATAATGCTTTTATATAAAAAAGGAAACCCGAAATACCTCAACAACTACAGGCCTATAAGCCTACTCAACCGTGTATACAAACTTTTCACAAAGATCATCACCAACCGAATCATGAAAACACTCACTGAAAACCAGCCACGTGAACAAGGTGGCTTTAGAAGAATCTACTCGACCATGGACCACCTGCATTCGATAAATCAGCTGAAAGAAAAAGCAGCTGAATATAAGCTACCACTCGCCGTAGCATATATTGACTTCAAAAAGGCATTCGACTCAGTAGAAATCCCTAAGGTCATGGAGGCAATCACTCGACAAGGTGTAGATCCAATAAATGTTGAAGTGCTGAAACATAATATATGCAATCACAGCAGCTCACTTTATCAGGCTACATAAAGACTCGGACCCCTTTCAGCTCCAGAAAGAAGTAAGACAAGGTGATACCAACTTACTTAAACTCTTCACAGCCTGCCTCGAGATGATCTTCAGAAAACTAAACTGGGAGAGAAAAGGAATTAAAATAGACGGCAAGTATCTGAGCGATCTCAGATTTGCAGACGACATTGCCCTTTTTGCAGAGAACCTACATGACCTTCAACTAATGATAGATGAACTAAATGAAGAAAGCAAGAAAGTCGGCCTACACATGAACTTCAACAAGACAAAGATCATGTGCAACAACCACATTGGAGATAAAACACTGAGATCAGAATTGAAGACACAGAACTGGAGGAAGTAGATCACTACATCTACCTAGGACAACAAATCTCCAGGAGACTCTCAAAAGAAGAAGAAATCAAGCAAAGAATCACACTAAGAGGGGTGTATAACCAATGCATCCTCCCAATAGTTACTTATGGAGTTGAAACATGGAACCTAACCAAGAGACAGATCCTCAAATTGAGAACCATGCAACGTGCAGATGAAAGAATTATGCTGGGCCTCACATGGAGAGACCACAAGACAGCACAGTACATCCAAGAAAAGACAAGAGTCAGGGACATCATAGAATCCATTAAAAATCTCAAATGGCGGTGGGCAGACCATGTTGCAAGAATGGCGGACAACCAATGGACATCAGACTCATGACATGACATCCCCCCCCCCAGATCACATGCACAACCGAGGCCAGCAGAATATCAGATGGATAGATGAGCTACACAAATTCAGGAAGTACTGGCTCCGCGACACCCATGATAGAGAAGTGTGGCAAATCCTAGGGAAGGTCTATGTCCAACGACAGACATTAAAAGACTGATGATGATGATGTTACTTTAGTCAGGTCAAATAGTTGCTGCGATTAAAACACAGCCTATTTTACCAGAGTCACTAAAAAGTTTAGCAAGATACCATAAGCATATATCACTCAACAAAGAATTATTAAACATACCTATGAATACACAAAGTACTTTTTACTACATCTAAACATTGACAAGTAAGAGGATTGCTAATACTAAAACCATGAAATCATCAAATGGAAATCTACTATAGTTATAACAATAAAAAGGACAAGCTTGATTGAGCAAGGGACAAACTCTTTCGCTTCATTAAAATCTAGAATGGGAACAGAATTCATTTCTTGATACAATATTATTCGCAAACCATGAGTCCCATTTTAACTGCTTTATTAGCAGTTCCTGTCAATTGGATTTGCAAACAATAGCAAAACAAGTTGTAAGCTTCAGAAGTTAGAATGAATTAGTTATCAGTTTCTGCACATGTCACTTATTTTTGCATGACATCACTGGTTTTTGGTCTGGTCATCAATCGCTGATGTTATATGTGAATACTAAGTCAAAAATCAATAGGAATTTGACAAAAAAGTGCCACTTTTAGATGGTTTTATCAATTCCTAGTGGCTCTAAAACAAGGGTAGTGCCAAAAGTTAAAAAAACAAAAACCCCAAAATACCAAAAAAAAAAAAAAAAAAAAAAAAAACTTCATGGTCATGGAATCCAATTTGCTGCTATGCACAATCCAGGGAGTAGCTTGATAAATTTGCTACTCGGAGCTTAATCTCGACAAATCAATCACCAGAAATCTGATGGTGATCTAGTACAATACTTCAACCAATTGCATTCCTTTCAAAATACATCATGAATTTTGTTCATCAGTGAATATTCTACTTACGGACTCTGAAAGTAAAAAATATACTCTCGAAAAAATAGGATATATTTTTCAAACAAATATGCATAACGATCATCAGGATTTGGATCCACAAGTGTTCCTGAAGGTCAAGGTTCAAAATTAAGCTAATACAGATACAAAAGAAAATGCCATTAAAGATCTGAAGACCAAGACAAACTAAGCATCAGTTTCCACAAAACTGAAAATATTTAAAAGTTCTGGGGAAAAAAAAAAAAAAAAAGAATTCATTCTATTAGAAATTGAGACTTTTCAAGGTTGATCCAGTCTGATGGGATGTGCTAACTTCAAATATCAATGAATTTGAAGATTCATTTCCAAAAACTTCCCAAAAGAGGGTTAATCTTGCAAAGATCTTTTAAACAGCAGTAGTAGAACCATAATGTGAAATCTAGTAAAATAAGAGCTGATCAATCAGGTTGAATCCTAAAGATTATGCTTATCCAAGAATCATTCACATGGCAGAGTTCTTAAAATCCATTATTACAATATCCATTAAGAACAAGAAAAGGTGTCAGTTTAATCAACAATGTTATACACAGATGTATAATATTCTAAGAAATCAGATCACGAAAAGTAGCCCAAGCACAAAACCCAGCAATATTCATTTCTGATGCATTACTCAAATCTTGATCCATTTAAATATTGAATTAAAATTTTAATAGCAAATTGTCAAACCCCTCCACTACATACACACACTTAAAGACTACAATTTTATTTTGTTCTTCCAAGTCAAACAAGACAAGAAACTCTTAAGATTAAAGGAATAGCATTCTTGGGCTGAGAGTTCATAACACAATTTATTTCCAGAGAGGGATAAGCATAATAAATAAATTCATTCACAGAGATGACAGCAATACACTTTATCCCTGTAACATGTTACTGAAATATTTTGATGCAAAAACTGTTGCTGCTACTAAATACTAGTTCTCAAATGTCAACAACATATGTGGCAGGGGATGGCAGGAAATTTGTTAATGTTTGAGAACCAGTAGTATTAGGAAGAAACAAATTGACTTTTTCTTCAATAATTTGCATCAAATACATTACACATTCAACTGCATCTTCCTCGTCTTCAAGGAGCAGTCTCATTCAACTAAAGAGATCAAACAATCCTTCAAAGATTACAATCTGTAGAGAACATCAGATTAAATCCTAACTAGATTTCAATTCTTAGTATGAAAATAGAAATAATTTCAAATTTAGAATGGTTACTGATAAAT
>CAUOPZ010000369.1:0-7500 GCA_963457665.1 Thysanoteuthis rhombus
AAACCCCCCCGCCACCCCCGACCGGCGACCCCCGCAACCACCACACGGCACCCCCGACTCACCGCACGACCCGCGTGGCCGGCGTCGTCTCCCCGCCCACGCAACCGCTGATTTCGCCAACGGACCGCTACGGCCCTGTTCCCCGACGCAAAGCGCGAACGGAGCGAACGCTACAGCCCCGTACCGGTTCCTCGCTTCGCGCGGGCACGGCCCGACCGACCCGGTCCTCGGAGCCAATCCTTCTTCCGAAGGTACGGATCCATTTTGCCGACTTCCCTTACCTACATTGATGCCATCGACGAGAGGCTGTACACCTTGGAGACCTGCTGCGGATGGTGGGTACGGACCGGCTCGAGAGCTGCGAAAACCGGACCCGGATTTTCCAGGGCCGCCGAAAGCGCACCGGACGCCGCCCGAGCCGCGGCGCTCTACAGGTACCTTTTCCGTATCTCCGGACGAGCCGATTCCACGGACACGGTCCTTTACGAAGAAGAGAGAACTCTTCCCGGGGCTCCCGGCGACGTCTCCGGGCTCGCTTGCGTCACCGCGGTTTCGCCCGAGAAAGCGACGGGCGCCGCCGAAGCGGCGTCGCCACCCCCGGGCCCTCTCCGAGTCCGGGTTCGGGAATATTAACCCGATTCCCTTTCGACGGGAGGCCGGCCGCTCGCTGATTGATAAATGATAATCATGCCTCAGCCTTTCATTTTTTTTTTTCAAAATTTCGGGCTTCAGCTTCACATCATCTTTTTTTATTATCCGTTCACGGATCCGGCGCCTTTCGGGAAGACTTTCGCCCGCGTCTTAGGACCGACTGACCCGTGCTCGACCGCCGTTGGCACGGAACCCTTCTCCACTTCGGTCTTCGAAGGTCTCGTTCGAATATTTGCTACTACCACCGAGATCTGCACCCGCGGTCGGCTCCACCCGGGCTCGCGCCCTAGGCTTCCGTGCTCGCCGCGGCGCCCTCCTACTCGTCGCGGCATCGGTTCGGCGCGTCGTACGGAAGTTCACGCTCCTCGCCGCGACGGTCCGGCATCGGTCCGTCGCTCCAGCGCCATCCATTTTCGGGGCCGGTCGATTCGGCAGGTGAGTTGTTACACACTCCTTAGCGGATTCCGACTTCCGTGGCCACCGTCCTGCTGTCTATATCGACCGACACCCTTTCGGGGATCTCATGGGCGTCGCGTTAGGCACCTTAGCCGGACGTTTGGTTCATCCCACAGCGCCAGTTCTGCTTACCAAAAGTGGCCCACTTGGCACTCGCATTCGAGGTTCCGACCGACAACCGGGAACGCCAACGAGTGGCGCGCCCCGGCTGAGACGGACGGAGGGGGTCGGCTCCGTGAGTTATTCGGGAGAGTCGGCCCGTTCCACCCGTTCCGAGTTCGAGAGTAGGTCGAGGCCGTGAACGGCCCCGGGGCCTCCAATCGTTCGCTTTACCGGATGGAATTGCGACGATCGAGCGCCAGCTATCCTGAGGGAAACTTCGGAGGGAACCAGCTACTAGACGGCTCGATTGGTCTTTCGCCCCTACACCCGGTTCCGACGATCGATTTGCACGTCAGAGGCGCTTCGGACTTCCACCAGAGTTTCCTCTGGCTTCATCCCGACCGGGCGTGGATCGCCATCTTTCGGGTCCCTGGCCGCTCGCTACGCCAGAGTCGGCCGAGTCGTACTCGGAAAAAATCCGACCCGGGGGTGATGCGCCCGCGTGCAGTGCCTAAACCCGACGAACGAAAGTGTGCTGGTTCAAGCCGCGGGATCTCACCGGTGGGCGGAAGGAGGAAGGTGACGCCGCCGTGAACACAAACCCGCACGCCCGTCCGCCGCCGCCACAAACTTCATCTCCCACGGATGGGAAAATCGGACGACGACGGCGATGACAACGGACGCGGGGCGGACGACGGAAAGTAAGGACAAGTCGATACTCGTCGCGCCGGCGGGATCGGGCTCGGCTCGGAGGCCGCGGAGGCCCGGGGAAACGGAGGCGAACCCCCGAGACCCGCGGACCGCGCGGACGACTTCGCCGGGACACCTCTCCGGAACCGGTGCCCTCCAACGCGCTCTCTCGCTTTCGCTACGCCTCCGGGGTTAGTCAGGGGGGCCCCTACGACTCGCGAACGGCCAGGACTCCTCGGTCCGTGTTTCAAGACGGGTCGGGTGGGTTGCCGATGCACGTCGCTGACCCGAGGTGGCGGGCGGCAGAGTAAAGCGGCGCCGAGCAACGACGCCGACCGGACCTTAGCCCGGGACCCGGTTGGATCCGCGGGCGAGGGGGCCGACGAGGTGCGAATCGACGCGGCCGCGCCGGTTTCGAGAACTCGCAACTCTTCCCCGCGCGCGCCCGAGACGGTGGGGCGAAGGTAGGTTTCGCGCGGGACGTCCGACGAGAAAAAACCGGCTCGCCACGTGTAAGGGATCACGCGTTGGATTTCCTCCGTCCCCGGCAGAAAGGGGCAGTACGGTCGCGGGCCCGACAGAAGACGACTCCCCGCAAACCCCCGAAGGGGAAACGGGAAGTTTAAAGTTCGACTTCCGCCCACGGGACACCGCGCGTCGACCTGCACGCCGGGAACGGGTCGCGACGACGGACCGGAGGGGAAGTGCGTCCGGAGCCGACCGGGCGAGGCGTCGCGCCGAAGCGCCCGCGCCATTGATGCCGAGCGAGACGTGACCGTCCGTCGGCGACACGAGCGCAAAAGCGAGAGACATCGCCGCCACCCGCGAGGGAGACGACGATCGACGCCCACCCGGCCTCGGAACGACGGCGAAGGCGCGAACCCCCGCCGCCGAACACACAAATCGAGTTTGGGCAACTTGCGCAGCACCGGACTGAGTCCCCCCGCGATCGCGGTGAACGGTCCCACCCGTTTACCCCTGGGCGGTTTCACGTTCTCTTGAACTCTCTCTCCAAAGTTCTTTTCAACTTTCCCTCACGGTACTTGTCGACTATCGGACTCGTCCCGGTATTTAGCCTTGGATGGAGCTTACCACCCGATTTGGGCTGCGTTCCCAAGCAACCCGACTCTCGGATCGAAGGCCGTCGCTCGCCGTCCGCACCGAATGGGCCTGGCACCCGCCGCGGGCGGCCCCGATCGAGGGAACTCCGAACTACGCGAGACGAAACGAACGGCTGCCTCCGACCCGTGCGCCACACGTCCCGAAGCCTTTTACTTGCGACGGGATTCGGCGTTGGGCTTCTCCCGGTTCACTCGCCGTTACTAAGGGAATCCCGGTTGGTTTCTTTTCCTCCGCTTAGCGATATGCTTAAGTTCAGCGGGTCGTCTCGACCGAGCCGAGGGCGGTGGTGTGTGTTTATTTTCTTTGCGCTGCTAGCGGATCGGAACGACGACGAGATGATATAGGTCAACGACGACGGCGACGGGAGGGCGGCGGCCCCCCACTCGACGCTCGAACGCTCAAGGTCGTCAAGTTCCCCAAAGAGCGAAACGAGCTGGCGCTCACGCGGGCGGCCGCGGATAGAACGGCAGGGGGACGTGCTAGTAGTAGTACTACCACCACCACCACCACGTCCTCGTGGTCTTCGTCGCGGCTCGAGCGCACGGACCGAGGGGGGGCGTGTTGCGATCCCGAATTTTCCGGCATTCGGCGTCGTCATCATCGTCATCATCCTCTCCGGCAACGTCCAGCAACGCTTAGCTCTGCACGCGGTCGATAGATAGCGACTCCGCGGTCTGCAGAACGGGAGACGGAGCAGCAGGACGACTACCATAATAGTAGTAGTGGTTAGTCCCGAGCTGCGACTTCCCGGTTTCCACCGCGCGACAGTGAAAAGGCGATCGCGCACGGGGACGGTGAGATGTTTCCCCGGTCTCCTTCTTCTTTTTATCGGAGACGGGGAGGACATGCAATTTTCCGCCTCTCGACCGGACGGGGCCCCGAGACAAGGGATCTCGAAGCCGCAATGTGCGTTCGAGGTGTCGATGTTCACTGAGTCCTGCAATTCGCATCAGTTCTCGCGGCTGGCCGCGCTCTTCATCGACGGACGAGCCGAGTGATCCCCCGTCCAGGGTTTCTTTTCGGTTTTTGTTTTTTTTTTGCTTTTTTTTTTTTTTTTTCAATTTTTTCACGAGGTGGTCGTGGTGTGTACGAGGCGAGGGAAGGAGAAGAAGAGGAAGAAGAGCAAGAACAACGATAACGGGAATGGAGAAACAAAGAGAAAGGGAGATGGACGTACGGAGACGTGGTCGACGAAGAAAAGTTTTCGAGACGAGCGCGCCCCGGACCGGGCGGTCTCCGCCTGTGACGGCGGGCGGAGACTCTTCAAGAGCGGCCGCGGCACCGACCGACAAGACTGAGCGCCGGTGCAGTAGCAGTAGTAGCTCACCCGCGGGCCATCGCGCTCCCTTCATCGTCATCGTCATCGTCATCGGTTGTTACATCAACAACGACGACGACGACGAGCTCCGTACCTCGCGACGCGCGTCCCTCTCTCTCTCGGCTTGCTGTCGCTCCCTCTCCGCATCTCTCCCGCTCTCTCTTCCTTTCTTTATTTCTTCCCCCGGGTTTTTGGTAGTAGTAGTAGTGTTAGGTTTGCTTTATCGTTTCGACAGAAACGAAAAGGAAACAACAACAACAACGACAACGGTAATGATCCTTCCGCAGGTTCACCTACGGAAACCTTGTTACGACTTTTACTTCCTCTAAACGATCGGGTTCGGTCGTCTTCTCCAGGCGTCGAACGCCGAGGTCGAAGGGGCGGGAGGGCCGCGAGGACCCCCGTCGTCCCGAACCCGGCGGCGTCGTCGGCCAGATCCGAGGACCTCACCGGACCGTTCGATCGGTAGTAGCGACGGGCGGTGTGTACAAAGGGCAGGGACGTGATCGACGCGGGCTGTTGACCCGCGCCTACCGGGAATTCCTCGTTCACGGGGTTGGTTACAGGCCCCGATCCCTATCACGGGAGGTGGTTGAGAGGTTTCCCGACCCTCTCGGGCCGGGGCGAAGTCCCCGCTGATACCTCCAGTGTAGCGCGCGTGCGGCCCCGGACATCTAAGGGCATCACAGACCTGTTATCGCTCCGCCTCGTGTGGCTTTCTGCCACCCGTCCCTCTAAGAAGTGCGTGAGAAACCGACCCGGACACGACGGGGGGACGATCACAAAAATCGACACCCGCCGCCGCGTGCCCGCACACGACGCGCGAGGGCGCCGCACTCACATCGGCGCACTAGTTAGCAGGCCGGAGTCTCGTTCGTTATCGGAATCAACCAGACGGATCGCTCCACCAACTAAGAACGGCCATGCACCACCACCCACCGAATCGAGAAAGAGCTATCGATCTGTCAATCCTACCGGTGTCCGGACCGGGTGAGTTTTCCCGTGTTGAGTCAAATTAAGCCGCAGGCTCCACTCCTGGTGGTGCCCTTCCGTCAATTCCTTTAAGTTTCAGCTTTGCAACCATACTCCCCCCGGAACCGAACTCTGGTTTCCCGCAGGCTACCCGCCGGGTCATGGAAGCGAACGCCGGCGGATCGCCGGTCGGCATCGTTTACGGTCGGAACTACGACGGTATCTGATCGTCTTCGAACCTCCGACTTTCGCTCTTGATCGAGGAAAACGTGCTTGCCACACGCCATCGCTGCAGTTCGTCTTGCGACGATCCAAGAATTTCACCTCTAACGTCGCAATACGAGTGGCCCCGACCGCTCCCTTCGATCATTGCCTCGCCGTAGACGGAGACCGACAGACGTAGACGAGGCCCTCTTCCATCATTCCATGCTTATCGTATGCAAGCTTGAACAGCCCGCTCTGAGCACTCTAATTTTTTCAAAGTGAACGTACCGGCCGCCGCGGACACTCGGTTAAGAGCACCCTTGGAGGAGAAATCGCCGACGGCAACGCGGGGTCGCGTGGCACGAGGGGGCCCGAGAGCCCGGAACCGAAAAGACGACGACGCGGAAAGACGCCGAACCGACCGGGAGAACAACCGCAATAAAGCGGAAGACTACCCGGAAGGACGAGAGTCCCCCACGCCGCGAAAAGACGGAGTCACGCCTCGCACCGGCTCCACCCGCGGCCGTCTATACAGCGATCGACACCGGCGGAAAGGGCCGGGAATGCGAACGGACGACCAAAGTCAACGATGGACGATGGCGCCGCCGCCCCGGGGCCGCGTGAGCGACCACGAACCCGAGTTCGGACTACGAGCTTTTTAACCGCAACAACTTTAATATACGCTACCGGAGCTGGAATTACCGCGGCTGCTGGCACCAGACTTGCCCTCCGGTTGGTCCTCGTTAACGGATTTGAAGTGTACTCATTCCGATCGCGGGGCCTCGACAGAGTCCCGCGTCGTTATTTTTCGTCACTACCTCCCCGTGCCGGGAGTGGGTAATTTGCGCGCCTGCTGCCTTCCTTGGATGTGGTAGCCGTTTCGCATGCTCCCTCTCCGGAATCGAACCCCGATTCCCCGTTACCCGTAGTAACCACGGTAGGCACTTAACCGACCGTCGACAGTTGATAGGGCGGACCCTCGAGGGACCCGTCGCCGGGCGTGGAAGCCCGTGCGATCGACCAGTGAGTTATCCAGAGTCACCAAAGCGGAGCGCGCCGTCCTTTGGCCCCGCGCCATCGACCGCACGCACACGCCGGAGCACGCACGCACGGAAACGACGACACGAGAGGGCGGAAATCGCGCATCGGTCTCAGTCTAATATGTAGCGCCGCGACCCAAGACGGCCGCCGCGGGTGCCAGCGCGCAAGAAGGCGAGGCGACCACGACGCGACGGCCGATCGCGGCCTGTGTCACATGTATTAGCTCTAGAATTGCCACAGTTATCCATCGCCTCCGAGGAGGATTACGGTCCCGAGGATTAGGTCCGGTTCCTGAGCCATTCGCGGTTTCGCCCGTTCTAATGCGTGGCGTGAACTTACACTTGCATGGCTTAAGCTTTGAGACAAGCATATGACTACTGGCAGGATCAACCAGGTATCATCGTTCAAGTGTTATCATCGTTTTCTAACGACAACACGTACGACGACGACGACGACGACGACGACGACGACGACGACGACGACGACGACGACGACGACGACGACGACGACGACGACGACGACGACGACGACGCGGGAACCGAGGACAGACCCGCGAAGCGAGTTATCAACAGCGAGTCCTCGGACCGGTTTACTTTCGTTTCGATTCGTTTTCGAAAGTGAAAACAAAAAGAGGGGCGTCAGGACGAGAGACGAGACGTGTCGGAAGGAAAGAACGAACCAAGAACCTCTTCAGACACGCAGCCATCGACCTGACCCTCTTCTAGATCGCATCGGGGGTAAACGAACTAGTCCGATTCGAGCACTGAGTCGCGAGGAGTTGGACGTTCAGCACAAGTATCGATCACTGGAGTGAGCGCTTCGCCGGACGGCAAGGGAAGAAAAAGCACCGATTCCGGCTTCCGTTCTATTCGACGGTCGGGGTTTTCGGCGACGGACCGGAATTGCGGACGGTAAACGAAGGGTCGACGAGGCCGACAACGACG
>CAUOPZ010000369.1:12500-20000 GCA_963457665.1 Thysanoteuthis rhombus
GGTCCGTCGCTCCAGCGCCATCCATTTTCGGGGCCGGTCGATTCGGCAGGTGAGTTGTTACACACTCCTTAGCGGATTCCGACTTCCGTGGCCACCGTCCTGCTGTCTATATCGACCGACACCCTTTCGGGGATCTCATGGGCGTCGCGTTAGGCACCTTAGCCGGACGTTTGGTTCATCCCACAGCGCCAGTTCTGCTTACCAAAAGTGGCCCACTTGGCACTCGCATTCGAGGTTCCGACCGACAACCGGGAACGCCAACGAGTGGCGCGCCCCGGCTGAGACGGACGGAGGGGGTCGGCTCCGTGAGTTATTCGGGAGAGTCGGCCCGTTCCACCCGTTCCGAGTTCGAGAGTAGGTCGAGGCCGTGAACGGCCCCGGGGCCTCCAATCGTTCGCTTTACCGGATGGAATTGCGACGATCGAGCGCCAGCTATCCTGAGGGAAACTTCGGAGGGAACCAGCTACTAGACGGCTCGATTGGTCTTTCGCCCCTACACCCGGTTCCGACGATCGATTTGCACGTCAGAGGCGCTTCGGACTTCCACCAGAGTTTCCTCTGGCTTCATCCCGACCGGGCGTGGATCGCCATCTTTCGGGTCCCTGGCCGCTCGCTACGCCAGAGTCGGCCGAGTCGTACTCGGAAAAAATCCGACCCGGGGGTGATGCGCCCGCGTGCAGTGCCTAAACCCGACGAACGAAAGTGTGCTGGTTCAAGCCGCGGGATCTCACCGGTGGGCGGAAGGAGGAAGGTGACGCCGCCGTGAACACAAACCCGCACGCCCGTCCGCCGCCGCCACAAACTTCATCTCCCACGGATGGGAAAATCGGACGACGACGGCGATGACAACGGACGCGGGGCGGACGACGGAAAGTAAGGACAAGTCGATACTCGTCGCGCCGGCGGGATCGGGCTCGGCTCGGAGGCCGCGGAGGCCCGGGGAAACGGAGGCGAACCCCCGAGACCCGCGGACCGCGCGGACGACTTCGCCGGGACACCTCTCCGGAACCGGTGCCCTCCAACGCGCTCTCTCGCTTTCGCTACGCCTCCGGGGTTAGTCAGGGGGGCCCCTACGACTCGCGAACGGCCAGGACTCCTCGGTCCGTGTTTCAAGACGGGTCGGGTGGGTTGCCGATGCACGTCGCTGACCCGAGGTGGCGGGCGGCAGAGTAAAGCGGCGCCGAGCAACGACGCCGACCGGACCTTAGCCCGGGACCCGGTTGGATCCGCGGGCGAGGGGGCCGACGAGGTGCGAATCGACGCGGCCGCGCCGGTTTCGAGAACTCGCAACTCTTCCCCGCGCGCGCCCGAGACGGTGGGGCGAAGGTAGGTTTCGCGCGGGACGTCCGACGAGAAAAAACCGGCTCGCCACGTGTAAGGGATCACGCGTTGGATTTCCTCCGTCCCCGGCAGAAAGGGGCAGTACGGTCGCGGGCCCGACAGAAGACGACTCCCCGCAAACCCCCGAAGGGGAAACGGGAAGTTTAAAGTTCGACTTCCGCCCACGGGACACCGCGCGTCGACCTGCACGCCGGGAACGGGTCGCGACGACGGACCGGAGGGGAAGTGCGTCCGGAGCCGACCGGGCGAGGCGTCGCGCCGAAGCGCCCGCGCCATTGATGCCGAGCGAGACGTGACCGTCCGTCGGCGACACGAGCGCAAAAGCGAGAGACATCGCCGCCACCCGCGAGGGAGACGACGATCGACGCCCACCCGGCCTCGGAACGACGGCGAAGGCGCGAACCCCCGCCGCCGAACACACAAATCGAGTTTGGGCAACTTGCGCAGCACCGGACTGAGTCCCCCCGCGATCGCGGTGAACGGTCCCACCCGTTTACCCCTGGGCGGTTTCACGTTCTCTTGAACTCTCTCTCCAAAGTTCTTTTCAACTTTCCCTCACGGTACTTGTCGACTATCGGACTCGTCCCGGTATTTAGCCTTGGATGGAGCTTACCACCCGATTTGGGCTGCGTTCCCAAGCAACCCGACTCTCGGATCGAAGGCCGTCGCTCGCCGTCCGCACCGAATGGGCCTGGCACCCGCCGCGGGCGGCCCCGATCGAGGGAACTCCGAACTACGCGAGACGAAACGAACGGCTGCCTCCGACCCGTGCGCCACACGTCCCGAAGCCTTTTACTTGCGACGGGATTCGGCGTTGGGCTTCTCCCGGTTCACTCGCCGTTACTAAGGGAATCCCGGTTGGTTTCTTTTCCTCCGCTTAGCGATATGCTTAAGTTCAGCGGGTCGTCTCGACCGAGCCGAGGGCGGTGGTGTGTGTTTATTTTCTTTGCGCTGCTAGCGGATCGGAACGACGACGAGATGATATAGGTCAACGACGACGGCGACGGGAGGGCGGCGGCCCCCCACTCGACGCTCGAACGCTCAAGGTCGTCAAGTTCCCCAAAGAGCGAAACGAGCTGGCGCTCACGCGGGCGGCCGCGGATAGAACGGCAGGGGGACGTGCTAGTAGTAGTACTACCACCACCACCACCACGTCCTCGTGGTCTTCGTCGCGGCTCGAGCGCACGGACCGAGGGGGGGCGTGTTGCGATCCCGAATTTTCCGGCATTCGGCGTCGTCATCATCGTCATCATCCTCTCCGGCAACGTCCAGCAACGCTTAGCTCTGCACGCGGTCGATAGATAGCGACTCCGCGGTCTGCAGAACGGGAGACGGAGCAGCAGGACGACTACCATAATAGTAGTAGTGGTTAGTCCCGAGCTGCGACTTCCCGGTTTCCACCGCGCGACAGTGAAAAGGCGATCGCGCACGGGGACGGTGAGATGTTTCCCCGGTCTCCTTCTTCTTTTTATCGGAGACGGGGAGGACATGCAATTTTCCGCCTCTCGACCGGACGGGGCCCCGAGACAAGGGATCTCGAAGCCGCAATGTGCGTTCGAGGTGTCGATGTTCACTGAGTCCTGCAATTCGCATCAGTTCTCGCGGCTGGCCGCGCTCTTCATCGACGGACGAGCCGAGTGATCCCCCGTCCAGGGTTTCTTTTCGGTTTTTGTTTTTTTTTTGCTTTTTTTTTTTTTTTTTCAATTTTTTCACGAGGTGGTCGTGGTGTGTACGAGGCGAGGGAAGGAGAAGAAGAGGAAGAAGAGCAAGAACAACGATAACGGGAATGGAGAAACAAAGAGAAAGGGAGATGGACGTACGGAGACGTGGTCGACGAAGAAAAGTTTTCGAGACGAGCGCGCCCCGGACCGGGCGGTCTCCGCCTGTGACGGCGGGCGGAGACTCTTCAAGAGCGGCCGCGGCACCGACCGACAAGACTGAGCGCCGGTGCAGTAGCAGTAGTAGCTCACCCGCGGGCCATCGCGCTCCCTTCATCGTCATCGTCATCGTCATCGGTTGTTACATCAACAACGACGACGACGACGAGCTCCGTACCTCGCGACGCGCGTCCCTCTCTCTCTCGGCTTGCTGTCGCTCCCTCTCCGCATCTCTCCCGCTCTCTCTTCCTTTCTTTATTTCTTCCCCCGGGTTTTTGGTAGTAGTAGTAGTGTTAGGTTTGCTTTATCGTTTCGACAGAAACGAAAAGGAAACAACAACAACAACGACAACGGTAATGATCCTTCCGCAGGTTCACCTACGGAAACCTTGTTACGACTTTTACTTCCTCTAAACGATCGGGTTCGGTCGTCTTCTCCAGGCGTCGAACGCCGAGGTCGAAGGGGCGGGAGGGCCGCGAGGACCCCCGTCGTCCCGAACCCGGCGGCGTCGTCGGCCAGATCCGAGGACCTCACCGGACCGTTCGATCGGTAGTAGCGACGGGCGGTGTGTACAAAGGGCAGGGACGTGATCGACGCGGGCTGTTGACCCGCGCCTACCGGGAATTCCTCGTTCACGGGGTTGGTTACAGGCCCCGATCCCTATCACGGGAGGTGGTTGAGAGGTTTCCCGACCCTCTCGGGCCGGGGCGAAGTCCCCGCTGATACCTCCAGTGTAGCGCGCGTGCGGCCCCGGACATCTAAGGGCATCACAGACCTGTTATCGCTCCGCCTCGTGTGGCTTTCTGCCACCCGTCCCTCTAAGAAGTGCGTGAGAAACCGACCCGGACACGACGGGGGGACGATCACAAAAATCGACACCCGCCGCCGCGTGCCCGCACACGACGCGCGAGGGCGCCGCACTCACATCGGCGCACTAGTTAGCAGGCCGGAGTCTCGTTCGTTATCGGAATCAACCAGACGGATCGCTCCACCAACTAAGAACGGCCATGCACCACCACCCACCGAATCGAGAAAGAGCTATCGATCTGTCAATCCTACCGGTGTCCGGACCGGGTGAGTTTTCCCGTGTTGAGTCAAATTAAGCCGCAGGCTCCACTCCTGGTGGTGCCCTTCCGTCAATTCCTTTAAGTTTCAGCTTTGCAACCATACTCCCCCCGGAACCGAACTCTGGTTTCCCGCAGGCTACCCGCCGGGTCATGGAAGCGAACGCCGGCGGATCGCCGGTCGGCATCGTTTACGGTCGGAACTACGACGGTATCTGATCGTCTTCGAACCTCCGACTTTCGCTCTTGATCGAGGAAAACGTGCTTGCCACACGCCATCGCTGCAGTTCGTCTTGCGACGATCCAAGAATTTCACCTCTAACGTCGCAATACGAGTGGCCCCGACCGCTCCCTTCGATCATTGCCTCGCCGTAGACGGAGACCGACAGACGTAGACGAGGCCCTCTTCCATCATTCCATGCTTATCGTATGCAAGCTTGAACAGCCCGCTCTGAGCACTCTAATTTTTTCAAAGTGAACGTACCGGCCGCCGCGGACACTCGGTTAAGAGCACCCTTGGAGGAGAAATCGCCGACGGCAACGCGGGGTCGCGTGGCACGAGGGGGCCCGAGAGCCCGGAACCGAAAAGACGACGACGCGGAAAGACGCCGAACCGACCGGGAGAACAACCGCAATAAAGCGGAAGACTACCCGGAAGGACGAGAGTCCCCCACGCCGCGAAAAGACGGAGTCACGCCTCGCACCGGCTCCACCCGCGGCCGTCTATACAGCGATCGACACCGGCGGAAAGGGCCGGGAATGCGAACGGACGACCAAAGTCAACGATGGACGATGGCGCCGCCGCCCCGGGGCCGCGTGAGCGACCACGAACCCGAGTTCGGACTACGAGCTTTTTAACCGCAACAACTTTAATATACGCTACCGGAGCTGGAATTACCGCGGCTGCTGGCACCAGACTTGCCCTCCGGTTGGTCCTCGTTAACGGATTTGAAGTGTACTCATTCCGATCGCGGGGCCTCGACAGAGTCCCGCGTCGTTATTTTTCGTCACTACCTCCCCGTGCCGGGAGTGGGTAATTTGCGCGCCTGCTGCCTTCCTTGGATGTGGTAGCCGTTTCGCATGCTCCCTCTCCGGAATCGAACCCCGATTCCCCGTTACCCGTAGTAACCACGGTAGGCACTTAACCGACCGTCGACAGTTGATAGGGCGGACCCTCGAGGGACCCGTCGCCGGGCGTGGAAGCCCGTGCGATCGACCAGTGAGTTATCCAGAGTCACCAAAGCGGAGCGCGCCGTCCTTTGGCCCCGCGCCATCGACCGCACGCACACGCCGGAGCACGCACGCACGGAAACGACGACACGAGAGGGCGGAAATCGCGCATCGGTCTCAGTCTAATATGTAGCGCCGCGACCCAAGACGGCCGCCGCGGGTGCCAGCGCGCAAGAAGGCGAGGCGACCACGACGCGACGGCCGATCGCGGCCTGTGTCACATGTATTAGCTCTAGAATTGCCACAGTTATCCATCGCCTCCGAGGAGGATTACGGTCCCGAGGATTAGGTCCGGTTCCTGAGCCATTCGCGGTTTCGCCCGTTCTAATGCGTGGCGTGAACTTACACTTGCATGGCTTAAGCTTTGAGACAAGCATATGACTACTGGCAGGATCAACCAGGTATCATCGTTCAAGTGTTATCATCGTTTTCTAACGACAACACGTACGAGACGACGACGACGACGACGACGACGACGACGACGACGACGACGACGACGACGACGACGACGACGACGACGACGACGACGACGACGACGCGAGAGACGACCGAGGACAGACCCGCGAAGCGAGTTATCAACAGCGAGTCCTCGGACCGGTTTACTTTCGTTTCGATTCGTTTTCGAAAGTGAAAACAAAAAGAGGGGCGTCAGGACGAGAGACGAGACGTGTCGGAAGGAAAGAACGAACCAAGAACCTCTTCAGACACGCAGCCATCGACCTGACCCTCTTCTAGATCGCATCGGGGGTAAACGAACTAGTCCGATTCGAGCACTGAGTCGCGAGGAGTTGGACGTTCAGCACAAGTATCGATCACTGGAGTGAGCGCTTCGCCGGACGGCAAGGGAAGAAAAAGCACCGATTCCGGCTTCCGTTCTATTCGACGGTCGGGGTTTTCGGCGACGGACCGGAATTGCGGACGGTAAACGAAGGGTCGACGAGGCCGACAACGACGACGACGACGACGACGACGACGACGACTGACTGCGACTGTGACTGCTGCGAGCTGTCGGTCGGTCGGTCGGTCGGTCGGTCGGTCGGTCGGTCGGTCGGTCGGTCGGTCGGGAGCGTTTTTCGGACGAAATCGCGCGACGGCAACAACGGGGCACCGACGGCGAGCTGTCCAATGTCGTGCCAGAGTGGAGACAACGCAGAAGGTTGGCAACAACCCATTCGCGGAGGAGGAGTGGAGCGTGCGTGCGTCCGGGATGAGAAAGGGTCCGACAAAAACGAAGACTCCGACGTAAGGAAGAAGGAGGGCTCCGATAGGAACTTGTGCGGACGTGGACATTTCTCTTCCGTGGGACTGAGAACGACGACCGACGAGATACCGATTGAAAACAACGACGACGACAATGACAATGACAATGAAGGCGACGCTGACGATATCGACGACGAACCAACGAACTGACGACGATGAACCATCGGTGACGATCGGTAGGGAGCCGAAATGTGTGGTGATCGGCGGGCGAAAGTGAACGCGCGACACGAGAACGCATACCAACGACGGCGGCCAGCTGGTGCAGCAGCGGGCGGAGGCATGTTCGTTCTCGACACGCCAACCGACACCGACTATGCGCTTCCTACCAACCTTGTCAAAACACCGGATTCGTGTAACAACTTTTGCCTTTTTTCACGATTCCATTCAAATCCATCAAATAAACAATCCGGCGTCATCAGCACATTCTGTTCGTAATATACACCTGCGTTAATTTTTCAATTTCATTTTATTTTTCAGATTTTTCACAACACTTTCGATTCGTGGCGATAGACGAGTCGAGCCGTGCTGCTCGAGCTGCAGACGATCTCGCCTGACGCCGGGAGAAACTGCATCGTCTGCAGCGGCCGAGTGCCTGTCAAGAACGAGAAGGAACGGCGACGGCAGCAGCGTTAGTAGCTGCAGTTGCAGTAGCAGCACATCGTCGACATCGAGCCTGACGACCACGACAACGAGAACAACAGCCCGCGTTGTCGTTGTTGTTCGCGATC
>CAUOPZ010000369.1:25000-30000 GCA_963457665.1 Thysanoteuthis rhombus
GCCTCCGGGGTTAGTCAGGGGGGCCCCTACGACTCGCGAACGGCCAGGACTCCTCGGTCCGTGTTTCAAGACGGGTCGGGTGGGTTGCCGATGCACGTCGCTGACCCGAGGTGGCGGGCGGCAGAGTAAAGCGGCGCCGAGCAACGACGCCGACCGGACCTTAGCCCGGGACCCGGTTGGATCCGCGGGCGAGGGGGCCGACGAGGTGCGAATCGACGCGGCCGCGCCGGTTTCGAGAACTCGCAACTCTTCCCCGCGCGCGCCCGAGACGGTGGGGCGAAGGTAGGTTTCGCGCGGGACGTCCGACGAGAAAAAACCGGCTCGCCACGTGTAAGGGATCACGCGTTGGATTTCCTCCGTCCCCGGCAGAAAGGGGCAGTACGGTCGCGGGCCCGACAGAAGACGACTCCCCGCAAACCCCCGAAGGGGAAACGGGAAGTTTAAAGTTCGACTTCCGCCCACGGGACACCGCGCGTCGACCTGCACGCCGGGAACGGGTCGCGACGACGGACCGGAGGGGAAGTGCGTCCGGAGCCGACCGGGCGAGGCGTCGCGCCGAAGCGCCCGCGCCATTGATGCCGAGCGAGACGTGACCGTCCGTCGGCGACACGAGCGCAAAAGCGAGAGACATCGCCGCCACCCGCGAGGGAGACGACGATCGACGCCCACCCGGCCTCGGAACGACGGCGAAGGCGCGAACCCCCGCCGCCGAACACACAAATCGAGTTTGGGCAACTTGCGCAGCACCGGACTGAGTCCCCCCGCGATCGCGGTGAACGGTCCCACCCGTTTACCCCTGGGCGGTTTCACGTTCTCTTGAACTCTCTCTCCAAAGTTCTTTTCAACTTTCCCTCACGGTACTTGTCGACTATCGGACTCGTCCCGGTATTTAGCCTTGGATGGAGCTTACCACCCGATTTGGGCTGCGTTCCCAAGCAACCCGACTCTCGGATCGAAGGCCGTCGCTCGCCGTCCGCACCGAATGGGCCTGGCACCCGCCGCGGGCGGCCCCGATCGAGGGAACTCCGAACTACGCGAGACGAAACGAACGGCTGCCTCCGACCCGTGCGCCACACGTCCCGAAGCCTTTTACTTGCGACGGGATTCGGCGTTGGGCTTCTCCCGGTTCACTCGCCGTTACTAAGGGAATCCCGGTTGGTTTCTTTTCCTCCGCTTAGCGATATGCTTAAGTTCAGCGGGTCGTCTCGACCGAGCCGAGGGCGGTGGTGTGTGTTTATTTTCTTTGCGCTGCTAGCGGATCGGAACGACGACGAGATGATATAGGTCAACGACGACGGCGACGGGAGGGCGGCGGCCCCCCACTCGACGCTCGAACGCTCAAGGTCGTCAAGTTCCCCAAAGAGCGAAACGAGCTGGCGCTCACGCGGGCGGCCGCGGATAGAACGGCAGGGGGACGTGCTAGTAGTAGTACTACCACCACCACCACCACGTCCTCGTGGTCTTCGTCGCGGCTCGAGCGCACGGACCGAGGGGGGGCGTGTTGCGATCCCGAATTTTCCGGCATTCGGCGTCGTCATCATCGTCATCATCCTCTCCGGCAACGTCCAGCAACGCTTAGCTCTGCACGCGGTCGATAGATAGCGACTCCGCGGTCTGCAGAACGGGAGACGGAGCAGCAGGACGACTACCATAATAGTAGTAGTGGTTAGTCCCGAGCTGCGACTTCCCGGTTTCCACCGCGCGACAGTGAAAAGGCGATCGCGCACGGGGACGGTGAGATGTTTCCCCGGTCTCCTTCTTCTTTTTATCGGAGACGGGGAGGACATGCAATTTTCCGCCTCTCGACCGGACGGGGCCCCGAGACAAGGGATCTCGAAGCCGCAATGTGCGTTCGAGGTGTCGATGTTCACTGAGTCCTGCAATTCGCATCAGTTCTCGCGGCTGGCCGCGCTCTTCATCGACGGACGAGCCGAGTGATCCCCCGTCCAGGGTTTCTTTTCGGTTTTTGTTTTTTTTTTGCTTTTTTTTTTTTTTTTTCAATTTTTTCACGAGGTGGTCGTGGTGTGTACGAGG
This sequence comes from Thysanoteuthis rhombus, assembly GCA_963457665.1. Classification (NCBI taxonomy): domain Eukaryota; kingdom Metazoa; phylum Mollusca; class Cephalopoda; order Oegopsida; family Thysanoteuthidae; genus Thysanoteuthis; species Thysanoteuthis major. The sequence continues at coordinate 27,035 of CAUOPZ010000369.1, forward strand.
CGAGGGAAGGAGAAGAAGAGGAAGAAGAGCAAGAACAACGATAACGGGAATGGAGAAACAAAGAGAAAGGGAGATGGACGTACGGAGACGTGGTCGACGAAGAAAAGTTTTCGAGACGAGCGCGCCCCGGACCGGGCGGTCTCCGCCTGTGACGGCGGGCGGAGACTCTTCAAGAGCGGCCGCGGCACCGACCGACAAGACTGAGCGCCGGTGCAGTAGCAGTAGTAGCTCACCCGCGGGCCATCGCGCTCCCTTCATCGTCATCGTCATCGTCATCGGTTGTTACATCAACAACGACGACGACGACGAGCTCCGTACCTCGCGACGCGCGTCCCTCTCTCTCTCGGCTTGCTGTCGCTCCCTCTCCGCATCTCTCCCGCTCTCTCTTCCTTTCTTTATTTCTTCCCCCGGGTTTTTGGTAGTAGTAGTAGTGTTAGGTTTGCTTTATCGTTTCGACAGAAACGAAAAGGAAACAACAACAACAACGACAACGGTAATGATCCTTCCGCAGGTTCACCTACGGAAACCTTGTTACGACTTTTACTTCCTCTAAACGATCGGGTTCGGTCGTCTTCTCCAGGCGTCGAACGCCGAGGTCGAAGGGGCGGGAGGGCCGCGAGGACCCCCGTCGTCCCGAACCCGGCGGCGTCGTCGGCCAGATCCGAGGACCTCACCGGACCGTTCGATCGGTAGTAGCGACGGGCGGTGTGTACAAAGGGCAGGGACGTGATCGACGCGGGCTGTTGACCCGCGCCTACCGGGAATTCCTCGTTCACGGGGTTGGTTACAGGCCCCGATCCCTATCACGGGAGGTGGTTGAGAGGTTTCCCGACCCTCTCGGGCCGGGGCGAAGTCCCCGCTGATACCTCCAGTGTAGCGCGCGTGCGGCCCCGGACATCTAAGGGCATCACAGACCTGTTATCGCTCCGCCTCGTGTGGCTTTCTGCCACCCGTCCCTCTAAGAAGTGCGTGAGAAACCGACCCGGACACGACGGGGGGACGATCACAAAAATCGACACCCGCCGCCGCGTGCCCGCACACGACGCGCGAGGGCGCCGCACTCACATCGGCGCACTAGTTAGCAGGCCGGAGTCTCGTTCGTTATCGGAATCAACCAGACGGATCGCTCCACCAACTAAGAACGGCCATGCACCACCACCCACCGAATCGAGAAAGAGCTATCGATCTGTCAATCCTACCGGTGTCCGGACCGGGTGAGTTTTCCCGTGTTGAGTCAAATTAAGCCGCAGGCTCCACTCCTGGTGGTGCCCTTCCGTCAATTCCTTTAAGTTTCAGCTTTGCAACCATACTCCCCCCGGAACCGAACTCTGGTTTCCCGCAGGCTACCCGCCGGGTCATGGAAGCGAACGCCGGCGGATCGCCGGTCGGCATCGTTTACGGTCGGAACTACGACGGTATCTGATCGTCTTCGAACCTCCGACTTTCGCTCTTGATCGAGGAAAACGTGCTTGCCACACGCCATCGCTGCAGTTCGTCTTGCGACGATCCAAGAATTTCACCTCTAACGTCGCAATACGAGTGGCCCCGACCGCTCCCTTCGATCATTGCCTCGCCGTAGACGGAGACCGACAGACGTAGACGAGGCCCTCTTCCATCATTCCATGCTTATCGTATGCAAGCTTGAACAGCCCGCTCTGAGCACTCTAATTTTTTCAAAGTGAACGTACCGGCCGCCGCGGACACTCGGTTAAGAGCACCCTTGGAGGAGAAATCGCCGACGGCAACGCGGGGTCGCGTGGCACGAGGGGGCCCGAGAGCCCGGAACCGAAAAGACGACGACGCGGAAAGACGCCGAACCGACCGGGAGAACAACCGCAATAAAGCGGAAGACTACCCGGAAGGACGAGAGTCCCCCACGCCGCGAAAAGACGGAGTCACGCCTCGCACCGGCTCCACCCGCGGCCGTCTATACAGCGATCGACACCGGCGGAAAGGGCCGGGAATGCGAACGGACGACCAAAGTCAACGATGGACGATGGCGCCGCCGCCCCGGGGCCGCGTGAGCGACCACGAACCCGAGTTCGGACTACGAGCTTTTTAACCGCAACAACTTTAATATACGCTACCGGAGCTGGAATTACCGCGGCTGCTGGCACCAGACTTGCCCTCCGGTTGGTCCTCGTTAACGGATTTGAAGTGTACTCATTCCGATCGCGGGGCCTCGACAGAGTCCCGCGTCGTTATTTTTCGTCACTACCTCCCCGTGCCGGGAGTGGGTAATTTGCGCGCCTGCTGCCTTCCTTGGATGTGGTAGCCGTTTCGCATGCTCCCTCTCCGGAATCGAACCCCGATTCCCCGTTACCCGTAGTAACCACGGTAGGCACTTAACCGACCGTCGACAGTTGATAGGGCGGACCCTCGAGGGACCCGTCGCCGGGCGTGGAAGCCCGTGCGATCGACCAGTGAGTTATCCAGAGTCACCAAAGCGGAGCGCGCCGTCCTTTGGCCCCGCGCCATCGACCGCACGCACACGCCGGAGCACGCACGCACGGAAACGACGACACGAGAGGGCGGAAATCGCGCATCGGTCTCAGTCTAATATGTAGCGCCGCGACCCAAGACGGCCGCCGCGGGTGCCAGCGCGCAAGAAGGCGAGGCGACCACGACGCGACGGCCGATCGCGGCCTGTGTCACATGTATTAGCTCTAGAATTGCCACAGTTATCCATCGCCTCCGAGGAGGATTACGGTCCCGAGGATTAGGTCCGGTTCCTGAGCCATTCGCGGTTTCGCCCGTTCTAATGCGTGGCGTGAACTTACACTTGCATGGCTTAAGCTTTGAGACAAGCATATGACTACTGGCAGGATCAACCAGGTATCATCGTTCAAGTGTTATCATCGTTTTCTAACGACAACACGTACGAGACGACGACGACGACGACGACGACGACGACGACGACGACGACGACGACGACGACGACGACGACGACGACGACGACGACGACG
>CAUOPZ010000369.1:35000-45000 GCA_963457665.1 Thysanoteuthis rhombus
GGAATATTAACCCGATTCCCTTTCGACGGGAGGCCGGCCGCTCGCTGATTGATAAATGATAATCATGCCTCAGCCTTTCATTTTTTTTTTTCAAAATTTCGGGCTTCAGCTTCACATCATCTTTTTTTATTATCCGTTCACGGATCCGGCGCCTTTCGGGAAGACTTTCGCCCGCGTCTTAGGACCGACTGACCCGTGCTCGACCGCCGTTGGCACGGAACCCTTCTCCACTTCGGTCTTCGAAGGTCTCGTTCGAATATTTGCTACTACCACCGAGATCTGCACCCGCGGTCGGCTCCACCCGGGCTCGCGCCCTAGGCTTCCGTGCTCGCCGCGGCGCCCTCCTACTCGTCGCGGCATCGGTTCGGCGCGTCGTACGGAAGTTCACGCTCCTCGCCGCGACGGTCCGGCATCGGTCCGTCGCTCCAGCGCCATCCATTTTCGGGGCCGGTCGATTCGGCAGGTGAGTTGTTACACACTCCTTAGCGGATTCCGACTTCCGTGGCCACCGTCCTGCTGTCTATATCGACCGACACCCTTTCGGGGATCTCATGGGCGTCGCGTTAGGCACCTTAGCCGGACGTTTGGTTCATCCCACAGCGCCAGTTCTGCTTACCAAAAGTGGCCCACTTGGCACTCGCATTCGAGGTTCCGACCGACAACCGGGAACGCCAACGAGTGGCGCGCCCCGGCTGAGACGGACGGAGGGGGTCGGCTCCGTGAGTTATTCGGGAGAGTCGGCCCGTTCCACCCGTTCCGAGTTCGAGAGTAGGTCGAGGCCGTGAACGGCCCCGGGGCCTCCAATCGTTCGCTTTACCGGATGGAATTGCGACGATCGAGCGCCAGCTATCCTGAGGGAAACTTCGGAGGGAACCAGCTACTAGACGGCTCGATTGGTCTTTCGCCCCTACACCCGGTTCCGACGATCGATTTGCACGTCAGAGGCGCTTCGGACTTCCACCAGAGTTTCCTCTGGCTTCATCCCGACCGGGCGTGGATCGCCATCTTTCGGGTCCCTGGCCGCTCGCTACGCCAGAGTCGGCCGAGTCGTACTCGGAAAAAATCCGACCCGGGGGTGATGCGCCCGCGTGCAGTGCCTAAACCCGACGAACGAAAGTGTGCTGGTTCAAGCCGCGGGATCTCACCGGTGGGCGGAAGGAGGAAGGTGACGCCGCCGTGAACACAAACCCGCACGCCCGTCCGCCGCCGCCACAAACTTCATCTCCCACGGATGGGAAAATCGGACGACGACGGCGATGACAACGGACGCGGGGCGGACGACGGAAAGTAAGGACAAGTCGATACTCGTCGCGCCGGCGGGATCGGGCTCGGCTCGGAGGCCGCGGAGGCCCGGGGAAACGGAGGCGAACCCCCGAGACCCGCGGACCGCGCGGACGACTTCGCCGGGACACCTCTCCGGAACCGGTGCCCTCCAACGCGCTCTCTCGCTTTCGCTACGCCTCCGGGGTTAGTCAGGGGGGCCCCTACGACTCGCGAACGGCCAGGACTCCTCGGTCCGTGTTTCAAGACGGGTCGGGTGGGTTGCCGATGCACGTCGCTGACCCGAGGTGGCGGGCGGCAGAGTAAAGCGGCGCCGAGCAACGACGCCGACCGGACCTTAGCCCGGGACCCGGTTGGATCCGCGGGCGAGGGGGCCGACGAGGTGCGAATCGACGCGGCCGCGCCGGTTTCGAGAACTCGCAACTCTTCCCCGCGCGCGCCCGAGACGGTGGGGCGAAGGTAGGTTTCGCGCGGGACGTCCGACGAGAAAAAACCGGCTCGCCACGTGTAAGGGATCACGCGTTGGATTTCCTCCGTCCCCGGCAGAAAGGGGCAGTACGGTCGCGGGCCCGACAGAAGACGACTCCCCGCAAACCCCCGAAGGGGAAACGGGAAGTTTAAAGTTCGACTTCCGCCCACGGGACACCGCGCGTCGACCTGCACGCCGGGAACGGGTCGCGACGACGGACCGGAGGGGAAGTGCGTCCGGAGCCGACCGGGCGAGGCGTCGCGCCGAAGCGCCCGCGCCATTGATGCCGAGCGAGACGTGACCGTCCGTCGGCGACACGAGCGCAAAAGCGAGAGACATCGCCGCCACCCGCGAGGGAGACGACGATCGACGCCCACCCGGCCTCGGAACGACGGCGAAGGCGCGAACCCCCGCCGCCGAACACACAAATCGAGTTTGGGCAACTTGCGCAGCACCGGACTGAGTCCCCCCGCGATCGCGGTGAACGGTCCCACCCGTTTACCCCTGGGCGGTTTCACGTTCTCTTGAACTCTCTCTCCAAAGTTCTTTTCAACTTTCCCTCACGGTACTTGTCGACTATCGGACTCGTCCCGGTATTTAGCCTTGGATGGAGCTTACCACCCGATTTGGGCTGCGTTCCCAAGCAACCCGACTCTCGGATCGAAGGCCGTCGCTCGCCGTCCGCACCGAATGGGCCTGGCACCCGCCGCGGGCGGCCCCGATCGAGGGAACTCCGAACTACGCGAGACGAAACGAACGGCTGCCTCCGACCCGTGCGCCACACGTCCCGAAGCCTTTTACTTGCGACGGGATTCGGCGTTGGGCTTCTCCCGGTTCACTCGCCGTTACTAAGGGAATCCCGGTTGGTTTCTTTTCCTCCGCTTAGCGATATGCTTAAGTTCAGCGGGTCGTCTCGACCGAGCCGAGGGCGGTGGTGTGTGTTTATTTTCTTTGCGCTGCTAGCGGATCGGAACGACGACGAGATGATATAGGTCAACGACGACGGCGACGGGAGGGCGGCGGCCCCCCACTCGACGCTCGAACGCTCAAGGTCGTCAAGTTCCCCAAAGAGCGAAACGAGCTGGCGCTCACGCGGGCGGCCGCGGATAGAACGGCAGGGGGACGTGCTAGTAGTAGTACTACCACCACCACCACCACGTCCTCGTGGTCTTCGTCGCGGCTCGAGCGCACGGACCGAGGGGGGGCGTGTTGCGATCCCGAATTTTCCGGCATTCGGCGTCGTCATCATCGTCATCATCCTCTCCGGCAACGTCCAGCAACGCTTAGCTCTGCACGCGGTCGATAGATAGCGACTCCGCGGTCTGCAGAACGGGAGACGGAGCAGCAGGACGACTACCATAATAGTAGTAGTGGTTAGTCCCGAGCTGCGACTTCCCGGTTTCCACCGCGCGACAGTGAAAAGGCGATCGCGCACGGGGACGGTGAGATGTTTCCCCGGTCTCCTTCTTCTTTTTATCGGAGACGGGGAGGACATGCAATTTTCCGCCTCTCGACCGGACGGGGCCCCGAGACAAGGGATCTCGAAGCCGCAATGTGCGTTCGAGGTGTCGATGTTCACTGAGTCCTGCAATTCGCATCAGTTCTCGCGGCTGGCCGCGCTCTTCATCGACGGACGAGCCGAGTGATCCCCCGTCCAGGGTTTCTTTTCGGTTTTTGTTTTTTTTTTGCTTTTTTTTTTTTTTTTTCAATTTTTTCACGAGGTGGTCGTGGTGTGTACGAGGCGAGGGAAGGAGAAGAAGAGGAAGAAGAGCAAGAACAACGATAACGGGAATGGAGAAACAAAGAGAAAGGGAGATGGACGTACGGAGACGTGGTCGACGAAGAAAAGTTTTCGAGACGAGCGCGCCCCGGACCGGGCGGTCTCCGCCTGTGACGGCGGGCGGAGACTCTTCAAGAGCGGCCGCGGCACCGACCGACAAGACTGAGCGCCGGTGCAGTAGCAGTAGTAGCTCACCCGCGGGCCATCGCGCTCCCTTCATCGTCATCGTCATCGTCATCGGTTGTTACATCAACAACGACGACGACGACGAGCTCCGTACCTCGCGACGCGCGTCCCTCTCTCTCTCGGCTTGCTGTCGCTCCCTCTCCGCATCTCTCCCGCTCTCTCTTCCTTTCTTTATTTCTTCCCCCGGGTTTTTGGTAGTAGTAGTAGTGTTAGGTTTGCTTTATCGTTTCGACAGAAACGAAAAGGAAACAACAACAACAACGACAACGGTAATGATCCTTCCGCAGGTTCACCTACGGAAACCTTGTTACGACTTTTACTTCCTCTAAACGATCGGGTTCGGTCGTCTTCTCCAGGCGTCGAACGCCGAGGTCGAAGGGGCGGGAGGGCCGCGAGGACCCCCGTCGTCCCGAACCCGGCGGCGTCGTCGGCCAGATCCGAGGACCTCACCGGACCGTTCGATCGGTAGTAGCGACGGGCGGTGTGTACAAAGGGCAGGGACGTGATCGACGCGGGCTGTTGACCCGCGCCTACCGGGAATTCCTCGTTCACGGGGTTGGTTACAGGCCCCGATCCCTATCACGGGAGGTGGTTGAGAGGTTTCCCGACCCTCTCGGGCCGGGGCGAAGTCCCCGCTGATACCTCCAGTGTAGCGCGCGTGCGGCCCCGGACATCTAAGGGCATCACAGACCTGTTATCGCTCCGCCTCGTGTGGCTTTCTGCCACCCGTCCCTCTAAGAAGTGCGTGAGAAACCGACCCGGACACGACGGGGGGACGATCACAAAAATCGACACCCGCCGCCGCGTGCCCGCACACGACGCGCGAGGGCGCCGCACTCACATCGGCGCACTAGTTAGCAGGCCGGAGTCTCGTTCGTTATCGGAATCAACCAGACGGATCGCTCCACCAACTAAGAACGGCCATGCACCACCACCCACCGAATCGAGAAAGAGCTATCGATCTGTCAATCCTACCGGTGTCCGGACCGGGTGAGTTTTCCCGTGTTGAGTCAAATTAAGCCGCAGGCTCCACTCCTGGTGGTGCCCTTCCGTCAATTCCTTTAAGTTTCAGCTTTGCAACCATACTCCCCCCGGAACCGAACTCTGGTTTCCCGCAGGCTACCCGCCGGGTCATGGAAGCGAACGCCGGCGGATCGCCGGTCGGCATCGTTTACGGTCGGAACTACGACGGTATCTGATCGTCTTCGAACCTCCGACTTTCGCTCTTGATCGAGGAAAACGTGCTTGCCACACGCCATCGCTGCAGTTCGTCTTGCGACGATCCAAGAATTTCACCTCTAACGTCGCAATACGAGTGGCCCCGACCGCTCCCTTCGATCATTGCCTCGCCGTAGACGGAGACCGACAGACGTAGACGAGGCCCTCTTCCATCATTCCATGCTTATCGTATGCAAGCTTGAACAGCCCGCTCTGAGCACTCTAATTTTTTCAAAGTGAACGTACCGGCCGCCGCGGACACTCGGTTAAGAGCACCCTTGGAAGAGAATGTAGGTGTCAGTTTTGGCAATTCTATGAATTTCATGAACTTGACTTCACGCCTGCATATCCACAATTTTACACTCGCTTGACCTCACTTTCAATTTTAATTACAGCATTTTTCAACCATATAGTAATTAAGTAAATCAACAGGAGTTTTAACAAGCCAAATAAAATCATTAAGAAGATCCTAAATGTATAGACAGTAGATTAACAAAATACACACTAAAAACTTGAGAAACAAAATAACAATAAAATACAAGGAAAACTCCTCTTATTAAAGAAACACCACTATAATCATCCTTGATTCTCCAAACAGGAATATAAAACATACATAGGAGTCCTGAACTAGTTAAAAAAACATATAGATCTGTAGTGAATCTACTTTCAAATATATTTCCAGCTCTACTTCAAACCAAGTTAACACTTGGAGTTAGAAGTTTAATGTATCATGCAGTCTATGGAGTCAATCAATCAGATATCACACATTGCTTTATATTATATGACACTATATTGTTACATTGCAAACCTTATTTGTATTATATGGCTCATGTAATGTACAAAATATATATATATAGATATGATAAACATAATGTTTAATATAAATACATGATACGTAAAAAACATTCAATATAAATGGAATATATATACATAAATAATTGCATAATGTAATTGTATATATATATATATATATATATATATATATATATATATACATATATATATGATATATACATACATATATATGATATATATATACATAATATATGATATATTTACATAATATATGATATATATGTAATTTATATACATTAGAAATGTACATAGTACACATGGTACAGATTGGGTTTCCAATATAGCATGAAATAATGTAATATAATATAAAGCAATGTCTGATATTTGATTGATTTATTTCACGGAGTGCTTGATACATTCAACTTTATACTCTGAGAGTGAAGTTGTCTCAGAGCAGAGCTGGAAATATATGAGGAATTGGATTTGTTACAGAAACAGATTCATATTTCTACCCACTCTGGGCCTCATCAGGAGAATGATGGTATGTATTTCTAGATTCTTGTTCGGGGAATTTGGTGAGAGTCTTTTGTGTGTTACTATGTGCAGGGGGAGGGATTCATTTTCTTTCATTTTTTTTAGTGGTGTGTATGCTTTTACCAGTGGTTGCGAGTTACATGTCAACGGGTATAAGCTAAGTGTAGTAGTTATCAATGCATGGAAGCTGAATTATAATCTGAGGGATGATGTGATCTTAACCTTGAGTTTTGGCATTAAATTTATTATCTACGTTAGTATCCTTTATGATCTGAGTGAATTGTATAATGCTCAATTTATTTGGACAAGTGAAGGAGTAGATAATCTTACTTGAATGTTTCGGGGATGATTTGTGGGGTTTTCCTTTTGGGGGTGGCTTCACCAACTATACTAAACCAGCCGTGGTTCTGGGTTAGTAAAAGAAGGCAACAAGACAGAATTTCGTTTATACGTTTTATATAGAATATTGATTATCAATATCTCTGGAGACGGGAAATGCCTATTCGCAGTTGGAAAGAGAGTAAGCCGATTATCATCTAAGTAAAAATGACGACTGGTCTCTCATGTCACAAACGGTAGTATATTGAATGGTAGCAGCAGTTGACGGTTACTAAGGCGGACTGCTGACACGAGAGAGAGCTGGCAGCGAGTCTCTTCTCCAAACCCAAATTTTACTCTGACTGCTTGTTAGGAAAATTCTTCCTATTTAAGCCCTTGGTATCGATACTGTATCTCTTGTAATTGACTTCCCTTTCTCTCCCTCTCCTGCCATCTCGACCTTTCCGGAAAAACCCAAAACATTGACCCTCATTCATCTCGCGACGCAGGTCTGTTCAATATCATAAATTAGTCTCCCCCTCTCTCAAGGACTCTACAAATAACTTTTCTTTCATAAGCTTTTACTCTCTCTCTCTAGACCCAAATACTGGCCCTTATATCTGGCTTTGTTTTTGAACCCCAGGACTTGACAGATGACACTAGATTGAAAAAGTACAGATAACTCAACTTCCCATGACATGGTCATCGAATCGAGAACAAAACCTTTTTCCAAAAGCATTTGTTTTTGCAACCCAGGACTTGACAGATGACACCAGTTTGAAAAAGCACAGGTGACCCAACCTCTTATGACATCTCGAGAAACACATTATCCCCTTTAACACAGATAACTCCTTTTTGTAATAACAATAGTAATTACTGGTAATAACCATAGTAATTTTTGGTAACAGCCAAAGTAATTTTAAGGACACGGGGGACTCCTGGCCCCCTAGTGTCACATCACACCCCCTTTGTCACCTGACTCATACCGGGGTAAAAGTCATCTAAAATATCGGCCGCCTCTCTTGTTTTTTTTAAAATCAGTTACATGCAAAGTGTCTGACTCCAGAGAGATATGCAAAAAGAAACAAAACATTTTGAATACAACAAAATAGACAGATCTCTGTCCTATCAATAAAAGATTATATCCGACGGGTCGGATTACTTTCTTGGATTGTCTTTTCTTTTCTTTTTTCTTTTTATTTTTCCTTGCATGCAAGCTACAAGTATTCAACACTTGAAATCGGTAGCTACTGTTACTTAGGTTGCTTGAAAAATCGTTAATATCTACTTTTTAAAAATAATGGGTCCTTCATTTTTAATTGTCTGTGAAAATTATGAAACATTGAAAATGAGCAGTATTGTTTTCTTTCTTTTCCTTTTTTTTTGTTTTTATATATATGTTTTCGTTCTTTACTGAGACTGTGCAACGTCTTTTGCCAATTAATAATTTGCTCTCATTTTAATTTTTTTTTCCACGTTTTCCTCACTTCTCATATTCAGAAAACATCGGTTTCCGAGCAAAGTCTTGCTTTTCAATGTCGTTTTGCTCGACAGTTTGTAGTTCCAGTTCAGTGTCACACAGATCTGTCATACCTGTGTTAATGATACCAAATGGTGTCTCCAATTCCGATTTGCCAGACACCCTCGCTTTGATATAGGTTTTCTTGCGTCTACCCAGACCCCGAACATATACATATAGCATAATTGCTATTCCTACCATAAACAGTGTAGCAACAAGCACATTGATATTTTCATTATCATCCCAGGGGTCTGTCACCTTCTTCACCAATTCTAGTTGTCTCGTCAACGACTGCAGATCGATCTTCTCTACAGGCTCTAATACCTGAGGTAACTTATTTAAGGTGTCATTTTTAAATCTATGGATTAATGGGCTCCACAGCTCCGTCCAATCACCAATATCACTAGTCATCATTCGTAATAATTTGTCTTGTTCCTCAAACTTTTCTTCAGCTTGGTAATATGGAGGGAGTGCGATTGACGTTCCATAAGCCGAGCAACACAAGGGCAGTTTAATAACTTTCAATGGCGGTGGTATATTAATATATCATACAAAAAAAAGGAGGGTCTTTATCATACACCCACTTGCAAAGGCGATTTCTCTTCTTTATCAAAATACAACTGTGGACAAATGTAATCAAATTAGCCTTATGATCAGATCAAACGACATACCGATAGCCAGTTCCGCCTACAGCAGCCCCTCTCTCACACCACACACACTTCATGTGCTTCATTTTTACTAACAGTTTCTACAGAGGCCCTCTAACAATTACTACTAGGCCGTATTTCGCACTTGTACTTTTTAGAGGGAGCGCCTCCCGTCATTTCATGAGGCATGTCTCTATCACTGTTTTTCTCAACAACTGAACCTCCATTCCCCCGACCGTCATGCTGTTAGATTCATAATCTGATTTCGCTTTGTTCTGTTTCAACCAATCTTCTCCCAATATCAACTCATTACACAATCCAGGAGTTACGTAAAATCTATGGAGGCTATCTATTCCACCTATTTTCACTTTTAGATCGACCATTCCGTTTATCTTCATTTTTCGGCTGTCTGTTTGGGACAAATTCATATCTGATCTCATCAATTTGCCCCCACATTTCGTTCGTCTGTACGTGGACTCATCTATCAACGATATTACGGTTCCTGTGTCCGAAAGGGTCTCTACCAGTATACCCCCAACTTTCACCTTACAGGTGGTTTTCTCTTTGTTCGTATAAATGGACCTCACATAGCCCTCTTTCTTTCTTATTACGGCTAGAGATCGAACCTTGTTTCCCCATCTGTCTTGTCTCCTATATCTATTTTCCTGGTAACTAGTGGGTCCCTCATATCTTCTTTCTCTGTACCAGGTATCTCTGGGGCCCCAGCCTGTTTCAGGCGCCGGGATTAGAAATCTTTCATCACTTTTTCTTATACGACATTCAGCCTTCTTATGCCCCCATCTACAGCAGTACCAACATTTAATTCTTTCTAGGCAATGTCTCATCAAATGCCCTTCCTTGGAACAATTCCAGCATCTCAGTTTTTTCATGGTGCCACCCATCCTAATTCACTGCTGGCAGCCCTGACCTGTTTCCCTGGTCCTGGTGTTGTTGTGGACCGAACCGCCTAGGTGGGGGGCCAAACTGCCCCGGCAGGGGATCACATCACCTAGGGCGGAGGTCGAACTGCCTAGGCTGCGGACCTGGTCGTTGCTCAGGTGGGTTTCTCAATGGTGGCCTCCCGCACCATTTAGTGGGGTGCCCCTTCTTCTTACATCTCTGACTAAAGGGCACGTAGAAGTCATCTGGCAGGCCCTCCCTTCGGCGGCAAGTCCTCGCTCGGTGACCCCCTACACCACACATGTAGCATTTTAACCCATACGACCCAGGAATGCTTACATACCAGCCATGGT
>CAUOPZ010000370.1:15000-17500 GCA_963457665.1 Thysanoteuthis rhombus
TTAATGAGGTTTTGTCTCCCTATCAACATAATGAAAAGGCGCCAATTTTATACATATGTGATTGGCGTAAGTCTCCAATTGAGAAGAGACTTACCTCAAAATTGGTGCCAGTTAAGTTACTGCTTCTGGGTTTCTCATTGGCTGGTCTGCCCACATTGACGACATGGTAGCCTAATTTTATTAAATCTCTTTAATTCTTCAGTACATTCCACAATCCATTGCCATGCTGTATCAATCAATTATATTTTTTACTTCTTCAGAAATTCTGTTGTCCCCTTAGCAGAATTTTTGTATCATTGTCATGCTAGAACATAGCTCTTCTTCCCAAGTGTTTGAATGAAGCTGATATTTTTTTAAAAATATTTCAATGTAATATGCAGCTCACTAGTGATATTAGAACTGATACGACCCTAGACCACAATGTTTCAACCACTATGTTCAAGTGTTGAGACTGAAAATGTTTCAATGTACACATTGCCATGCAGCCAAACTCATCATATGTCATCAGACCCAAATAGGTTTATTTTTGTTTCATAGGACCATACCAGGCTGTCCCAAAACTTTGAATTTTCATCTTTATTCTCTTGAGCAAACTTCAAATTAACATGTTTGACTTTTGATGTCAGTACTGGTTTCCAATGCAATTGTTGGCCATGTATGCTTATCCAGTTTATATATACATGAACATATACACATATCAGGAGAGAATTTCTTTTCCACGTGAAGATTTTTTCTGAAATAAACATCTGTACACTGAAAACTGTATCTTCATAAGAACTAAAACATTGTGTGTTCAATTGATATTCAAATTTATTTAAATCTCCAAAAAGAAAGAAAAATCAAGTTTGATTCTGAAGTAAACTTTTCATAGCGGTGCACTTATTTTTGGACTGAACTATATTTATATTTTTTACAACAATGTTACAATGCTGTAGATTTGGTTAATAAATGATATCTTACAATATCCTTTCTGATTGTACAATGTCTCATAAGAAATGGTAAAATATTGGTATGATTGGTTTAGGAGAAAATTAACATTTCATTAAAAAAATGGGAGAAGTGAACTTATCTATGGGCAATACCGTACATCTTGTACCAAGTATTATATACTTTTTGTCACTTTTAAACCTGAAAAATGGGTTACAAATAGCAAAATTAGTGGTGAGAGAGTAAAATCGCACATATTTCAATTTTTATATTCCATATATTTCCTCTGTATTTGTCATATCAATAAGTAAAAATATGAGGTTCCTAGTCCAAAATATAAATTTCACACAAAGGTGAACCAATATTTGATTATTTAGAAAAATGCACAATTTGCCCCAAAAACACAAAAACAAAAATAAAAATCCAGAGTCATACATGGCTATCATCTATTTTCTGTGTCTAGGGGTCCATTACATTCCAAAAATCATAGTCATCCTTTGCCCCTTATTTGGAAATTCATGGATTATTAGGTATGTTTGTATGTTTGAGTTCACTAGTACAGGAATTGTCCTTTTTGTTGGGATTGATCATCATCATCATCATTATTATTATTATTATTAAAATAAGAAACATAAGTTCAATGATGCATCCAGCATCAGAGCCAACAGGAAGAAGAAAAAGTAGTTTTTCTTTGAGCCAATTAATTCTGCTTGTAAAATATTACAGAATGGAAATATTCTGCAAGTATTATTTCCAATAAAAATCGTAAATGGCCATTTTGGGATTTTTTGTGGACTTAGAATATTCTATTATGACATCATTGGCAGCTGTTAAAAAAAATTATCGGTATAGATGTTATACCTTTTGATGACATCATGCCTTTAGACATAACAGGGAATGACCGACCGACCGAGAAGCGTTTTATACAGGAATCTCAGATGTGTCGACACACCTAAAAAATGTCAACAGAATAAAGAATACAAATCACTGAGTTTTAATTAGAAAGAGAAAAAAAGATGGCAAGCTTATTTTGAAATCTCTTACACACATTCTTTGTCTCAAAAAACAAAAGCGCCATAATACTTGTTTTCATCACATCCCTTATCAAACCACCTATGTATAAACGCGCATGCAGAGAAAAATACGTTTCTTCTCTCCACATGTTTTTTTCTAAATTATAAGCGTAACATGTTCGAGTGAAAAATATAGTTTCATAAAAACTACGTATTAATAATTCAGAATTAGAAAAATTCTATGAACGGAAAGGAAAGTAAAATGAAGAGCTTTGGTTGGTAATAATCATTCAAGTCGTGTGTTTTTTCCTCCTTGTGTACGACGATGACGTCACATCTAAACACAGAAGGGTGAAGCATTGAAAAGGAAAACATTAGTTCTCTCCGCTTGGAAAATATCAACCTTCCTATGGTTCAAGGTACGTAAAATGGAGAATAAAAATTTTCTTTTCGTTTACCCGTACGAAAACGACCCTAGGAATCATTTCAGTCTCACAAAATTTCAACTTATTTCCTCTTTCGAGTTCGTGAGTAGAAAATATTCGACGGAGCTTTTGTTT
>CAUOPZ010000370.1:22500-25000 GCA_963457665.1 Thysanoteuthis rhombus
GTTTTTAGAGCTTGGAATGAATTGTAGGAAGTGGATTTGCTACACAAACTATCTCATGTTCCTGCCCTCTCCGAGCCTAATCATGAATAACCCCATGTTTATATATGTTTATATATATATATATGTTTATGTATATATATGTTTTTATATAAATATATATGTGTATATTTGTATGTATGTATATGTTTATACATATATATATGTTTATATATATATATATGTATGTATGTGTTTATACATAAATATGTTTATATATGTATGTATATGTTTATATGTTTATGTATATATATATATATATATATTTGTTTATATGTATATGTTTATACATATATATATATGTTTATGTATTTATATTTTCATATATATATATGTGTTTATGCATTTATATGTTTATATATATATGTGTATATATATGTTTATATATATATGATTATATATTTATGTTTATATATATTTATATATATATATGTTTGTATATAGGTATATGTTTATATATGAATAGGTTTATGTTTATATATAGGTATATGTTTGTATATTTATGTATATGTTTATATATGTATATGTTTATATGTGTATAGATATATTATGTGTATGTATATATGTTTATATATGTATTATTATTATATGTATATATGTTTATATATGTATGTATATATACATTTATATGTTTATATATTATTATATGTATATATATTTATATATATATATGTATATATACATGTTTATGTTCGTATATATATATGTTTATACATTATGTGTATGTTTATATATATATGTATATATTTATATATATGCTTGTGTTTATGTATATGTATATGTTTCTATATGTATATGATTATATATCTATATATATATGTTCATATATATATGTAGATGTTTATATATATATGTGTATATATACGTATATGTTTATATGTATATATATTTGTATATGTTTATATTTGTATATATGTATAAGTTTATATGTATACATATATATGTATTTGCTTGTATATCTATGTATGTATATGGTTATATATATATGTATATGTTTATGTATATATATATACATAGATGTTTATATATATGTATATGTTCATATATGTGTATATGTTCATATATACATATTTATGTTTATATATATATATGTTTATATACATATATGTTTATATGTATAAATATATATATATATATATATATATATATATATATATATATGTGTTTATGTATATGTGTATGTCTTTATATATGTATATATACATGCATAGGTTTATATGTATATGTATATATTTATATATATATATGTATATGTTTATACATATATATATATGTATATATATCAATATATATATACGTTTATGTATATGTGTATGTTTATATATATGTATATATACATGCATAGGTTTATATGTATATGTATATATTTATATATATGTGTATATGTATATGTTTACACACACACACACATGTATATGTATATATTTATATATATATATGTGTATATGTATATGTTTACACACACACACATATATATATATATATATATATATATATATATATATATATATATATATATATATTGTATATGTATATATAATGTGTAGTGTAAAGAGTGAGACAGACTCGGGAGTAAAGTGTTTAGAGGTAAGGTTTATTAATCCGTAGATGTAAATGGTCCTGACATATTTCGGGATTCCTCCCATCATCAGGTGTGTATGCTGTGTGAGTATGTGTTTAAAGTTCCCATGTGGAACCAGTGTCCACTATCAGGAGCCATGTATATATATATATATATATATTGAGAGCAAGCTGGCCTCAGTAGAATCTGCTCCACCATGGACCACCTGCGTTTGTTAATCTCCTGAAAGAAAGAGCAGTAGAAAATATGAACTACCTCTCTCGGTAGCATTTATCAACTTCAAAAAGGCGTTTGACTCAGTAGAAATCCCTAAGGTCATGGATGCCATCACTTGACAAGGTGTAGATCCAGTATATTGTTAAAGTGTCAAATTATACTTACAATCACAGCACTTTTTTTATCAGGCAACATAAAGATTCTGACCCCTTTCTGCTCCAGGAAGTAGTAAGACGAAGTGATACCAGCTCACACACGCTCTTCACAGCTTCCTTTGAGATGATCTACAGAAGACGAGACTGGGAGAGGACAGGAATTGAAATAGACTGTGAGTATCTGAGAAACCTCAAATTTGCTGACGACATTGCCCTTTTCGTAGAGAACATACACAACCTCTAACTAATGATTGATGAACTAAATGAAGAGAGCAAGAAAGTCGGCCTACAAATGAACTTCAGCAAGACGAAGATCATGTGCAACAACCACATTAGAAATAAAACACTGAGATCAAAATTGAGGACACAAAACTGGAGAAAGTAGATCACTACATCTACCTAGGAAAATGAATCTCCATGCAACCCTCAAAAGGAGAAGAAATCAAGCGAAGAATCATATTAGGATGGCAAGCCTTTGGCAGAGCAAGCTTAACCTTCAAAACTAAGAATA
>CAUOPZ010000371.1:0-15000 GCA_963457665.1 Thysanoteuthis rhombus
TAAACCAGGGATAATTGATATGGTAAACCCTGAAGTGACCTTATTTGAAATAACGGTAAGACTTGACTCCTGGTCAGATTTTAAGAGTGAAAATCTCTGACCAACTACTTCACCTAGACAGAAAGTACGATAGCTGATGGTATCAAAACCTCTATGGAAAGGAGAGGAAATATCTTTCTAGAAAATGATGTTATTCTGGTCGCCGTTTATATTGATCCTTAATATAGGTGTTCAGCACCAACTGGACAGCAAGTTAGAGCCAAGAATGCAGTATGTAATATGTATATAGAGAGAGAAAGGGAGAGTTTGAAGTTAACGGCATTGTAGCGATATTACAACAATGTAAGATAAGTAACTGTTTGCACTTAACCAAAAAAGTCAGTTTCCACATTAGGGACGCGTTCTATTCCAAGTTCTGTTCGTAATTCGGATCTCTTCAGAAGTCGGAACTGTTACATACGATGCATATCTTGCGTCGAATCGTCAAATATTTGTCTTGTCATTGAGTATCCTTCTATGCATAAAAAAAATTACAGAAACAATAACAATACAGTAATTATGATAATATTTTTATAATTAATTTGGACTAGTTTTTACCTTCTCAGTTTTTATTCGCTTTTATCACAACAACGGCTCAGGCTGTCAGTCTATGGCATCGAGTAAATTGTGCAATCGGGAGTAAAAAATATTTACTCGTTGCCGTGATGATAAAAAGCAATTCATATGGCAAAAAATTAATAACTCAAGCATTTTTAATATGAAGTCAATTTTATATTTTTTTCAGTTTCACTATGGTCTTCTTTCGCCGATCGACTACCAATTTCATTTTTTCGGCTTTGGCTTGACTTTTATTTCATGAATTAGCAAATTGAACTTTTATTGACGAAAGTTTCGTTTTTCGTTCAGATTTTCCTGTTTTTTTTGGGGGGGGTTATCATTCCCAAATTCCAGTTTTACATTCTCTGGGGATCCATGTTGTTAGTCATGATGTCCGTTGGTTATCTGCCATTCTTGCAACATGACTGGACCATTGCCATTTAGCTTTTCTCGTAGATTTTATGATGTCTCTGGCTCCATTTTTCCTGATATACTGTGCTGTCTTGTGATCTCATCATGTGAGGTTGATCATCCTATTTATTTACTCTTCCGCCAGAGCAAAATGCATCTCAATGTCAAGGATTTACGAGGGGAAAAAATGGAGCAACCAATCAAAAAGAAAAGTTCCAGCTGATGCAACTTTAGTTGCTAAAGAAATCGTGGTCACGAAAGTGTCAGGATGAGCCTGACCTGTCCCACTAATTGCAATAAGAGAGTGCTGCCCTGGGGTAAAGATCCCCTGCAGCTGTACCGTGTGGGTGTGGGAGAGCTCAAGGACGAGTCCAAGGCTTTCGATGCACGTAGCAATGCGCAGCCTCAGTTACCTCATTGGCTGACACATTGCACCGGTGCACTCTTTGACACTCACCGTAACATAATCTCCGGCCCATTCAGCATGCAAGAGTCAGTACCAGCGCCTCGGACTATACCAGGGGACAGATACTACACTTTAATCCATGCCGAAAGGCCACAAAAAATTGTGGGCTTTGAATGATTTTCTGGTGCACGCGTTGCATCCTTACCAGTCTGCGAGTCTGTCTCGTGGTTAGGTTCCATGTTTCAGCTCCATAAGTGACTATTGGGAGGATGCATTGATTGTATTCTCTTCTTTTTAGGATTAATGGGATTTTCTTCTTTTTGAATGTTGAGCTTGCTCAACCAAAGGCTTGCCATCCTTGGGTGATTCTTTGCTTGATTTCTTCTTTTGAGGGTTTCATGGAGATTCGATGTCCTAGGTAGACGTAGTGATCTACTTTTTCCAGTTCTGTGTCCACGATTTTGATCTTAGTGTTTTTATTTCCAATAAAAGATGATATCATTCTTCGCTGGTAACAGGATTGCTGCTAAGATATATTCTGAATTACTCCAATATCCAATATATTCTTGTGCCTGCCTTGAAAAAATGGTAGCGAGGGCCCATGCTTGAACCTCAAGCCTCTTTGCTTATAGAATCAGGTCGTGAGGCTTCACTTCATAAGGCATCACATATAAGTATCGCATATTATTTAATTTTAATGAACTACATTTAATGTAAGTCACTGTCAACACTGGAATGGTACAGAATGCAAATGTGTCTTAAAAAGCTCGAACTCCAAGCCTACTTGTTCAATGAACAGACGTCATTGAGGGATGAGCCGTGGCACCGTCTCCTCTTCTCCCAATTGACTCTAATCGATTAAAGAATTACACTTAGTGTAATAACATCCTGAGAAAATGATAGGTTGATGTACATTTTTAGATGAAAACATGAAACAAAAATTCAAGAGCTAGTGTGATATGGTAAATGACAGCATTTATTAATGATTCATTAATCGAAAAAATTATAATATTGTCATCAGTATTTCACTCCTTAACTTATCATTTATGTACTATCTAACTTGACAATTCATTGAATTCGAATGGAACCGGACCTTTCTCGAGAGCTCTGTAACTCACAGCAGTATTTCGTTATGTCTCTTTCCTGAGACCTTTGGTCAGTTACTTATTAGACACTGATCAATAACTTTCCTCGTTCAATATCTACCCTTTGAAAGTTTGGCGAATGACGTTCACGTCAGGATGCCTGGCTGTATGACTTTCGTTTTCATTCAGTTTGCACTGTTCAATTTGTACTCTATGGAATATTGGTGTCTCTTCGAATGTAGGCCTATCAGTAACAAAACAAAGTAATTTCTATCTATAATGATACCAAAACAACTTCGTAAATAATAATGAAATCATTGAATTAGCAATTGCCGCATTTCACGGTGTATAATCTGCTGCCATGGATAATCTACACCCTTCCATTAAGCTCCGAATGAAAAATACATCAACTTTTGCACACAATTATGTGTACTACTATGCATGATAATTATGTTTCTAAAGTTAATACGCATCTTGGCTCAAAATCTTCAGAAAAATGATAATCATACATCATGAAATACGGTGATAAAGCATTAAAGAATTGAAACAAATTATAAAAATTGATTTTTTAAAATCTTTTTTGTCTTTCTGACCAAAGCCATATCAATTCCTTCTCCAGATGTGTACAGATCGCAGAATAATACCAGACGTGTGAGTACTACCTTTACATCTTCTCTACCTTGCGCCACTGTTTCAAAACACGGCTACACTGCCAGGTACTACTGCTACGTACTTATGAGCATCGCCACTATTACTACTATCAGTGTGACTACTAAACGATAATAGTAGGTTCCTGTTAGAGCTGCATGTAGCAGTAACAGATCCATTCTCAAGATGGGGGAAGGAACCACCTACCTTCTAACGATTCTTGATTATCAGGAGAAAACTATTCCAATATTCGACTTACTAAATAACGGATGGGTTTCGTATCAGCAGACCGATGTAAAAAATACCCGGATAAATTCAGTGGCCAAAATGACATGTGGGTAATGATGTTTAGTTCATTTTTAGCAGACTGATACCAACTGTTTCTCGCGCCATGTATAGTGTTTTATGCAGATTTCCCTTCTCTTCATTCCTTTCACTAGATTTGTTGGAATTTTTTCTG
The DNA here is from genome assembly GCA_963457665.1 of Thysanoteuthis rhombus. NCBI lineage: Eukaryota > Metazoa > Mollusca > Cephalopoda > Oegopsida > Thysanoteuthidae > Thysanoteuthis > Thysanoteuthis major. The sequence goes on from CAUOPZ010000371.1 coordinate 3,608, forward strand.
GCATATGCAAAAAATAAATGAAACAAAACAAATGTGAAACCAGAAAGAAAAGTAAAAAGAAATCCACAAATTTGAAGGTTTCAAAATCAATGACGGGGTACGAACTCCCTACTTTCTCATTGGTTAAAAGACGGCCTCTTTTTTGCTCCTGGGATCGCGACCCGATAATGTCATTTACATGGTTGGACCTTTGGTAGAGAGTCGGATTACATAAACGCCTCAAAGCCACCCAAACCAATCCCTTCCATCAGGGATTTATGGAGAGCCCTCGTTGAAAACAACTCTTCAAAAGAAATCACCTACAGATACCCCATAGAACATCTCCCGGACTAAAAACTCCAAAATTCAGGTTTCAAAAAGGAAAGTGCATGTAAGGAACAAGAACTTTCATTTTACGGTAAAATCTTCCTCTTACTTTCCCTTCAACTCAAACCAACTCTTCTAAAAAAATGAACAATATTTAACAGCACTTCCCCAATAGGGTTAGTTGCAGGAAAACGGAAACTTCGTACAACAAATTCTTTTTTCTTCTCTTTTCTTCTTTCAACTTTTTTGACTTCTAGAACTTTGCTTTCATTTAAATAGGATGAGTAAATAGGAGAGAAAGGGGGGATGATCATTTAGTTTTGGTATAAGGTAAAAGAAGAGGGAAAGTTAATTTGGTAAAGTAGATAGCAATAGAAAAAGGATCCTTGCCTATAAATGGGGAACCAAAGGTTAGTCACCAGTGGTATTGCTGAGAGCAGCAGACCAGACGAGAGTAGACCAGAAAGAGAGTCGGGTGGTCTACGGGCCGCCGGCCCCTGTAGAAGGACTGATTAAACCCCCTCTCTCTCTCTCTCTCTCTCTCTCTCTCTCTCTCTCTCTCTCTCTCTCTCTCTAAATGTGAGGATATTGTTTGGTCTTCAAAAAAAGATTATCGATGTATTTTCGGTCGGCCGAAAAAGGAAAATAAACTTTCAATTTCGAATTCCGCCTGGATTCTTGCGTCTTTTCTTCCTTCCCTTGCTGCAGCTGCGATACGTAAACATGGGAATAAATGCATTATCCAACTAGTTAAGTTTTTACTTATTTCATCCAAAAAGATCGCTTTGGTTTGCTCTGCAATTGCTGTTACATCAGCGTACAATTAAGAAAATGTAAACATTGCTGTAAGGAAAATGGAAAATTAAGCAACATGTTTTTATTACTTCGGAAAAGTAAAAATATTACTGGAACACACACTCAGGCACACATGCACAAGATTGGTGCCATTTATGAGGAAGAAATGTGAATGTCAATCTACACGATACCTCAAAGTTTTCTCAGGAAATTTCAATGGAATTTCGTGGAAAAATAAACAAGACTTTAAGAAAGAAGTGATTGAATTTTGGGGTGGATCTTGGTTGAGAGCTATTTTTGTGTTTTAATATTTTATGCATTTCTTTATTTGCTCACGTCTATCCACACAGCATCTCCAAAAGTTGTCTTTTTGGGGCGAATCCGACAGTCTGTTTCATTTGGAGATATTAATTGGCTTATCAGGCTTTTTGCAAGGTTTTACTAATTATCTAGCAACTGTCACTTGGTTTTAAATATTGCCTCACAACTGTTGCTAAGGGAAGTCTGTTTCAGAATGTCTCCATATTCTTCAGTCCTTTCAGAAGTATCACTCTGCCGAGTGTTATGCCTTTATTGCAAAGGCAACAATCCTGACTAAATTTTGGACGATATGGTTCTTTTGGGGATTTTTTTTTTTTTTGCATTACTTTTGTTTTTGCATATTTTACTTTTAACTCTGCTTTTTGGTTTTCTTTAGGTAACTCAACATGTTTTGCAGACCTCCTAAGTTTCTGCTATTAATGCAATATCCTCACAATGCCTTGAATTATTCAAATATTTCCGGTCTGTGTTTACTCTCACGTTTTCTGAGTCTGTTTTCCAAACAGTGTTGCAAAAACTCGATTTAAATAGTTTGGGTGGTATTAAATCTCCTTGTCTTACTTCCTTTTCAATCTTTAACTTCTTAATATCTTTATGGAGTTACAAGAAAAAAAAGTGCCCAAAAACTTCAGTCTAGGAATAATGATCCTTCTTACAAACAGGGAAACGATAAAGATCTTGGAAATTACTGCCCAATTACTTTACTACCTTACATTTACAAACTATTTTCGAAATCAATTACAAATAGGTTTATAAATATTTTAGATGAGAACCAATTTCATTTACAGAAAGGACTCTAGAAATAGCCCTCTGGCAATCGACCACCAACATACATTTTACCAACAAATCAAAAGACATTAGAATAGAAATAACACTATGTTCCACTTACGTAGACTATGAAAAATCCTTTGACTCAAAAGAACACACGACTGTCTTCAATTCAATGCAAAAACCAAGTATAAAGGAGAACTATCTGAAAGTACAAAAATATAATCATACATACGTACATCTATTAAGCGACGAATGTTTGTTTGTTTATTTCGTTTTGTTTTGTTTTTTTGTTTCTAACTTACGTCTTGTAGACTCCTAAACAGTTACATCCTACAGCCCACAAATTTGTGTACCTGGGTAACTTCACCCAGTGTTAAAAAAGGGTATTTGGAGCTGCCTACCCATGACGTCTAAAGGTCAGTTTAAAGTCAAGTCAAGTCAATAATGGCAGGCATTTTATGAAATTGTTGATTTTATAAAATGCCTCCGAGAAAACTATACCCTACAACCTGAGAAATTGTGTTCAAGGGTAACTTGACCCCAATAGACTTATGATAGATTGCAATAATCTCTGGTGACGTATAAAGTTCAATTTAAAGTCAATTTAATTTTGATATTTTCAAATCTAAAGGAACGGTCTTACCATGCAAGTTGCAAATATATGTGCAAGGGTAACTCGACCACGGTATGAACGTGAGATGGCTGGGACTGACGATCTGGTGAACCCTGGATGCCAATTTGAAGTCAGGTCAGTTGTGGCCTTTTTCAAAATTTTGGCATTTTCGAACCACCTGTATGATTGCAATCCCTTTGATAAGCCCTGTGATAGAATTTGCAACATGACCTTTCAGTATTGATCAATTTGTTTCGGATATATATATATATATATATATATATATATATATATATATATATATATATATATATATATAGAAAGAGAGAGAGAGAGAGAGACAGAGACAGAGACAGAGACAGACAGACAGACAGACAGAGACACAGAGAGACACAGAGAGAGACAGAGACAGAAAGAAAGAAAGAGAGAGAAAGAAAGAAAGAAAGAAAGAAAGAGATGGTAAGCTTAAGCTGTCACATTTTCCATGAAAATTGTTTTAGTTATTTCACTCGAGATGGTTTTAGAAAAACACTTGTTCAAGGCGTTTCAACGAGTAACGTTTCGAATTACAGAAGACTGAAACGGCTTCATTGTTGTGGTAATTTTGTTTACATTAAAACTAAGCAAGTCAATTCTTTTTTTTACATTCACAGCATTTATTCCGATAATGGTTCAATTTCGTTTTATTATTTATATAATATTACATAAAAAGTAAATTAAAAAAAGTTTTCTACCTTAACCACGATGATCTGTGCTAAAACTCATTGTTACTTATATCCAAATATCAGGATGTCAGTCGTTAACGAATTAACAGACAAAAAATAAATCTAAATCTAATAATCTAAATAGTTAGTTTTTCTAAATAAAAAAAGGGCTACATTTAAATTACGAGGCAAATGAAAGCAATACTGTCGCTAAAACGAATGAAAAAGTTTCTTATTATGATTTTATATTGATGTGTTGACATCATTTGCAGTTTATCTAAAGTAAATAAAACTCAATTCAAGTAAACGACGGATTCATTTAAATAAGCTTCAAATAACTACCCAGTGGACGGTTATCCCTTGGTATACGGAGCTTACGGTTGTACAACATTGAATCTTCAATTAATTTTACCAGTTCTGGTAGCTTTATACTACCAAGTGTATGGTATATCGCATGGGCCATGATTTCCAAATGTGCTTCAGTCAAAGGTGGGTGTCATTTTGATATTGTGATGAATAACTGGCTGTATCAAAACACTCGTTCGGGGGTAAATGGAGATCTCGGCGGAGATATTTTTCTTGGACTTGATTTTCAGGAACAGCATACTGCAGTTACCATTTCGCATGGGGGTCTGAATCTGAACTAAGACTCAACTATCTTGGAACGAAACCTGTGTAGTGCCACCTATATTTTTAGTTAAGAATTAAGAACGAAACTCTTCTTTTAGCTAGATATCCACAATGTCACTTCCTCCGACGATCCCTATAAAACTCCTGGATGCACATGGTCCAATGCTCGTTAGCTCCATCACCCCTAGCTGGTTACGCTTCTAGCCCCGGTCTTTGCAGCCGGCCATTCTCTCTCTTTCCTTCTCCCTGGTCCAATGCTCATTGGCACCAGGACCCCTAGCTGGTTGTGCCTCTGGCTATCGTTTCGCCAACCCACTGGCCGATCTGATCTTAACCACCATCCTCACTTCGGGAAACACGCATGGATAAAACTCCATGTTCTATGTCTTTCATAGTCTGTTCGTCGAGAATTTAATAGTGTCTGAGAATAGCTCACAAGTTAACTCACCTACTTGTTAGTAAGGTTTGCACACTGAACCCGGTATCCATGTATCTGGGAGCTGTCCAACTATACCGAATCCACGCGTTCAGACAACTCCACCACAACTCCAACGACGGCACTATCAAGACAAGAAAGCTCCCACCTTTCGCCATCTCTTCTTCTACCTCTTCTCCTAACATTACTTCTCACGATCGATCGTATTAATGTTATCTCTACATGTACCTGAGCTTTATTATGGTATTAAACGTACGTCTCTTCCCTGGCCAAAACATGTGTATATCTTCACCCCTCTTTATTTCAATGCACGTCCAACTTCATACTTGGCGCGCATTCCATTCTCTTCGTACAGCATCCTTCCTTCCGACGGCTACAGGGCACACGCGCTACAGTCAACCACGAGGATCCAAAATCCTTGTCTCACAACAATCCATCGCTGTTCGGATTCAACAAAGGAGACTACGCACGAGAACTAGTGATCCATCCCTGTCCAGATCCAACACAAAAAGACTCTACATCCTATACTAGTTTCGTTGTGGCAAGTTCGGATGTTGTATAACTATTCACAAGTGTGAAGGTAAATGTGAGACCCCTCGTGGATCCAATATTCCAGATCAGCAGTTTATTGCTCAAGAAATTGATCATTTGCAAACTCAAAGACTCGCGATGAATATCTATTTATGGCTAAATCTGAATTTCCTCACTTCCCATTAGCAATCCCTTATATCAGAAAAGTAAAAGTATGGAAAGCATCACTGAATGGAAGTTTTTAGGTATCTAATATCTGATATTTCATAAGATGAAATGAAGACGCCACGAAACCGCTTGGAGCAACGAACCCAATATCTTATCTTGTAAAATATCGGATAAAAAGTGTAGTTTTTTCTTACTTTTTTTTTTTAATTTATTGGATCCTTCAAGTATTCATATCTCTTGCTTCAAAATGTTCAGTCAAGCCAATTAAGTCGGTCAAGGTCGTCTGGACATGAAGTCATTTGCGCCGTTCTTTCAAATATTATTCATTTTTATGCTGTCACGGTTTCTTTCTATGAACGTTATGCGTCTGTCAACACATCTGTGAGCAATTCTTTTTTTTTTTCTAATTTTGAAGAAGGGGAAAATGAATGTTTTCTCAAACTGCAGACAGTCACAAGAGCTACAGGATTGAAGTTTTCCTGGCGAATTCAGAACAATTTTATCGGCTCTGAAGAAACTAATAGTCGTGAAAGATATCGGTAATCAACTGGAGGTTAGTAAAAGAGCTAAAATATGTAAGAGTCAAAACTCAAAATTTGAACAGGGTAGAGAAAAAAAAATTAGAATTGTGACGTATAAGAATTGAAATAAGCTATTAAACTCCAGATCGGAGGTGAGTGTGCATTATAGACATAAAAAGGGCGTTCACTAAAAAAGAGTTGAAGAATAAATGTTGGCTGAAGAGAGTCGCTGTGTCGAGATTTCAATTCATAAGCTCTCGACTGTGGCACAAAAGTAGGTTACGTGAGGTAGTACATCCACATTTTTAAATGTCAGACATACCCTACGTTAGACCCGAATCAAATCGGTAACCTTACATTTAGTAAATAAATGGAAAAGGAAAGTGTCCATACACTGATCCAGCACTTGAACCTGTATGTACAGATTTCCACCATAAATGTCAGGGAATTGAAGGTTGGCCTAAATTCAGGTAGCAAGTATAAAAGCAGGCTTAATTTAAAACCTTTTGGCCCGATACTGTAACCTCAACCTTACAATTCATGGAAAGGGCAAATTTCCATGCAGTGACCCGAACTAAAGCTAAGAAACAAACGAAATACAATAAATGAATGAAATGAATAAATGAATTCGGTAAATAAAATAGAATTAATTAAATGGAAAATAGAAGAATTAGAACAATATCAATATTGTAAACCATAAAAAAAACATCTGACTAAGCTCATTCTGTCTCTCTCCATCACATAGCTGACCGCTGGGCAACTAAGCCAGACTGACCAATAACTTTACAGGTTGGGTCTACCCAGCCCCACAAAAAAATAGGTAGAGAGAGTTGGAATTTCCAAATGGGCGTTCGAAGTTTTTAAAAAATTCATTATTCATTCTGTCAGACCAAATATGTCCATTTCTTGAATACACACAGAAACACCAACACACACGCACGCACACATTTATATATGTATGAGTGTAATGAAATAAAGGATTCGTTACACTAACACATTTATGTTTCTTCCCAGTTTGGCAAACGATTCGATTTATTTGGATTCTTATTTAGGATATAATTGGGGGATGTCTATTTTTCTTGGTGGAAGACCTTTTTCTAATTCCATTTGTATGTCTTTTTTTTTCTTTTTTCTTTTCTTTTCTTTTCCTTGTTTGATGGTTGGTAACAGCTTCTTTTATTCAATGTAGGGAAAATAGATTAATATCTGGCTGTTGTGAATAAACAACACACTAAAAAAAAGAAAGTGTCAGCATCCCCTTTTATATAGAGAGATATATATTGACTCCGTAGCTTTCCTAGACACCGGCATATACATAGATAGTGATTGTGTGACACTATAGAATTGAAGGAATAATTAGAAAAATGACACGATGAAAATGAAGGGTCGATTGGAAAAATCTGGAATTGGAAATAAGATAACCTTGCGGAGCTGAGTATACGAACAAAATCAGAACGTTTAAAAATTCCTGAGTCAAGAAAATACTTTTGCACTGAAGAATCAGATGGGCAAGGTCTCCACAGAATACAGATTTATGATTAATCGCCTTTGTTTGAAAGGTTGGAAAATTCCAGAGTTGGGACAATACTTTTGCACTGAAGAATCGGATGGGCAAGGTCTGGACAGAATACAGATGTATGATTAATCGCATTTGTTTCAGAGGTTTAAAAATCCTTGAGTTGGGAAATATTTTTGCACTTAAATGTCGGGCAAGCAAGGCCTTGACAGATGTTTGATTATCAATCACTTTTGTTCAGAAAATATCCCTAGTTTCTGGGCAGGTAAGTTGATTGCCAGGGGGATCTAGCCCCACCTATTACCTACGTGTATTTCCAAAGGGAAAATCATGGATTCCCGAATTTGGAGAGATCAGAATGAAGACTTTTCAGACTAATATGATTTCAATATTTGCCAGCTGAGGAGGAGAGTCATAGACCATTCAGTCATCGGTCCCAACCACAAGGGGGACAGGCTATTATATAAGCCACCTATCTTTGAGTAGAGAGTGTAGGGTGCAGAGAAGCCGCTGGGACACTGCATAGAATTCCACGTTCATTCTCACCCCGATATCCTGACCCCTAGAAGATTATATCTTTTGTGAAGCCTTACCAATAAACATACCAAGAGACATCAAGTGGATTCCCCGAACGATTTATAATTCCGACTTGGGAATTTCGTTGAAGTCTTACCTAGAAGATATACCTAGAGACATCAAGTGGATTCCCCGAACGACTTGAAATTTCGACTTGAGAACTTTGTTGAAGCTGTACCAACAGATATACCAAGAGATATCAAGTAGATAACCCGAAAGACAGACTGATAGTCGTTCTATAGTGTCCTCACCCACATCAACGTATATTTTGACCAGTCATCCTGTAATAATACTGACATAAATCTTGTTGCATATCAATACCCAGTGTCAATTGTTCCTTTTCAACTTGTCACGCCTCTGGGGGGTCTTTTTTCAGCCTTGCAGATTTTTTCAGTCGACAGCCATACTCCATTGGAGCTGGACACAACGTGGGCGAGGTAGCATCGCACTTCACCGACCGGCGAAGGCTGCAGAGACCGACTTGTGAGGACACCTTACAATGAAACCATCAAATCAACCTCTACACTAAACCTGCAGACACTCACAACTACCTTCACTTGAAATCAGCCCTACCCAAACACCTGAAAAATGCACTATTTTCACTAACACTTGACATTTGGAGAACTTGCTCTACTGATAGTGAACTCAAGAGAAACAAACACAACCTACTACAAACTTTCACTAAACGAGGATATTCACTAGATGATACAAATGACCAAACAAAAAAGGCCACCACAATACCTAGAGGAGAGACGCTTACACTCCCTAACAAAAATAAACTTGACCACATACCACTTATAAAAACCTTTAACAACACACTCCCATCCTTAGCACATATCATCAATTAGAGATAGAATATACTAAAGCTCAAATAGAACTCAAAGAAATATTCATAGAACCATTGCCAACCGCAGATCCCAAAGTATCAAAGATATGATTCGCAGCAATACTATAATAAACAATAAATTCTCACATAACAGTATCCCTAGATTTATTAAATTCTCCAATCATGCAACAAAAGAAATCGTCTACGCTACCACCACCTTAAGTACACCAACACCTTCACTAGCTCTACCACTAAAAAGACTTTCTACGTATACCATTACTCTAACTGTCGTAGCAAAATATCATATAATTCCTAGTTGCAAATTACAATACATAGGCTAGTCCGAGTGGCAAGTCAGCATTAGACTTTATAACTATAAAAACACAATAAAATCAGCCAACCATCCCAGTCCACTTTCCGTAGGAATACACTTCTGCACCACCGGACTTGATTTTGCCGCAGACACCAGGTTCGCAATCATTGAAAAAATAGAAAAAATACACCCACAGACGTAACAAAAAAGACATGAAGATATGTGGATTAACAAACTTGGAACTCCTTCCCCCTAATGGACTTGACACTAAACTTAACGACCCAAACCACACAAATCACTAACATCAAAATCCTCCCACTAATAAAAACCTCACATCCACATCTTACCCACCTTCATGTATATCCAATATTGGTAACTTCACACTATCACACAGATCCCCCACCAATAAAAACATTTGTGTGGTATTTTATTTGTTCAACTCAGAGCCAGCATATTTTCCATGACCGGTAAGGATACCACTTATGGAGCTCCTTGACCCCATTACCCCGCATCTGTACTATCCCTAATCTAACCATTCAATCAAATACGAAACTATTACCTTACAATCCTGACATCTTATTACCTCTCCAAGACCTACTACTGCTGCTATTATATTTTACCACAGACGAACACACACTTCAGCACAGACAGAACAAAGTCCCACTCATCATGATGACCCTAAAAGAATCCTCCTCCTCGTTTACCATTTTCGCTTCCAAAGCAATATATTTGATGTTGAATTGATTTTCTACGGAAACCTTTTAACCACTTTGAAGTACATACACACACCACTTACTACTAAAGATGGGAGCGTCTTCTGAAACATGTATAGCACACCAATTAATTAATGTATGGATTAATTAATCAATAAACAAAGTCTTTAAACACTCTTACAACTGAGTCTGTTTCATTCTTTATAGTTCACAAATATGTGTAATAATCTGTAATGGAATGAGAATTCGCTACACAAATACGTACATGTTTCTACCCAGTCTGGGTGCACCTTCAGGCGAATGATCCGGTTAATTTTTCATTCCTGTTTGGGACAGTTGGGGGGTCTGTTATCCTAGGTGGTAGGGTCTCACTTTATTTTATTTGTTTTAGTTTAGAGCTTGGTTATTGCTTGCTAAATTTTTGTTTTATTTAATGATGCATATCTGTTATTGGTTATAAAATACAAACCAGGGGATATGGTGTTAGTGTTTACATTGTCAGTAAGTGGTACTCCTATCAGTAGATTTATGGTATGTTTCCTCTCTGGGGGTGTTTTATTCTCACTTAGATTTACTTCCTCGAGCTAGGATTATTTTTACATGATCTTAAAGGGTTGTTTGATTATATTGGATTTGGTCAACTTCTTCATGTCTAAGGTAATTTTGTTGATTGGATTGTTCTTTGAGGTGGCTATGTGTATAAGATATCTATGTTAGTTATTTTTAGTTTATCCATAGGTGGGTCATTGAGTTATGTTAGTTAATAGAAATTAAGAGCGGTGCCAGCATTTTAACACTATTTCATTTTTACTGTTTAATAATTCTGTTTTATGCTTTTTTGTTTTATAGACAAAACATAGGATTTTGAATTTCTCATTTAAGCATAGGTGGCATTGAATTTCGAATTTTTTGCATATCTATGCTTGTTTTATTTTTTCCATTTTACCGTCAGTTTGAGATTATTATCATTCAGTTTCCAATAATATGTCAACAGTGATGCACAATTTTTATATTTTTCTAAGTAAGAAATTATTTATATGGTTGCAAATCTAAGTTTACGGCGTGTTTCCGATATTCCTCATATTTCACTTCTAAGGGTTCCTCTTTGGTTGATATTTCGATATCTTTTTGGTATACAATATTCGATTTGAGACATTTGTTTTGAAAAATGCATCTGTTTTTATTGGCACAATTGCAATCTAGTTTATTTATGCATCTTCATTAATATCAATTCTAATGAATCTATTGTTATGTTTTTCAATGAGTGAATTGAAATTTTCCGTCCGACAGTTTGTTCTTGCTAAATATCTTACTCAGTGGGTAGCTCAGGGGAAGTGTTTTTCTATTAATTGGATAAATATTTTTCCTAAGCTTGTTTTTCACTTGCAGGTTGAATGGCACTGAACCCCAGATGATTTTCCTACCCTTACTTCTCGTTATTGCTATGTTTTTCCCAATTGGATTTGACTTTTTCATTGGACATAAAGTGTGTTTCGGTGAAAGCGCTCTTCTTTAGTGCATTCATTTCTAACCTAGTTGAATATTATATCATTTCATGAATTATGTATTAATCTAGTTTCTATTGACTTGTGGATCATTTAATGCTATCGTTTGAATGGCTTGAACTAATATTAATATATTCAATCGTAGAAT
>CAUOPZ010000372.1:15000-65000 GCA_963457665.1 Thysanoteuthis rhombus
TACTTTTAGTCCCCTATGAGTCACCTTGGGAAGGGTACATGTACACCATGTTTATACTTTTAGTCCCCCTGTGAGTCACCTTGGGAAGGGTACATTTACACCATGTTTATACTTTTAGACCCCAGTGAGTCACCTTGGAAAGGGTACATTTACACCAGGTTGGGTGACTCATGGAAACTATCACTCAATCACATTATGGTAAAATCAAATTAGTCAGGTCATTCTTTTGGAATTTCAGGGTTTACTACTTATAATCTCAATGTAGGTAATGAATGGATTTCACTTGCACTAATGCCTTTGAGATGGCACAAATCTATCTTTTTTCCCTCCAGCTATGAGTAGAATAGCAAGACAACTTACACTCTCTAGCCTTGGGAGGCAACCTGTCTTGGAAAGGACAACTCAGAATTAAAACCAGGTGCTGCTGGAGTGATGAACCCTAGTGTGGGAGCTGAGGGAGGGTCCCTGACATGAACCCCTCACCAACCTGTAAGCCAAACATAGTGAGTACAGACCTACACTTTGTCAATACCACAATGACAGCACATAGCTCAAGGCCCATCAGGGCAAAGTGAAGCAATGAGCTAGTGCCCCACACATGTCACACAGACGCAGGAGGGCGATCCTTCTTCAGGAATGTAGAAAATCTGATGATGATAATGATGTTGACTGGATTCAGCAGTTTCGTAAATCAGTCCACACCATTTCACATGAAGATGAAATAATACTACACTTGCAGTAACCAGAGAAAATTCCATGGTTTATGAAATATAAAGCTCAATTAACAAGGTTAATTTAATACTTGAATCTAAAACTCATGTCCTCCAAATTTGACAGCGAATTTATTTCCTCCCTACCCAAAACTTGACACAGAACCAATTTCTTCCCTACCCAACCCAAATATGGTTTGTTATGAGATTGCTGAGCAAATTATTGATAAAAACTGTACATTTATTTTCATTCCTCTGATCAGATTTAATTGATTATCGTAGATTTTTATTGGCTAAATTGGGAAAAAATCAGCCAGATATAAATCAGAAAATGGCTGATTTTGCAACTCTGATCCCATATTTTCCTTACTCTTTCCCTTCTTTCCATTTGATATCATTTTATCATAGTACTCTAATTATTGTGATTATGATTATTGTAGATTTCATGCATTGATTAATCGAGGCTCCAATTGCAAGCCCATCACAAGGCTTAATAAAATATCAAACCAATGGTGAATAATTGTCAAGGACACCAAAAAAAAGCTTAAAAAATCAGACATGAGAAGAGATATTATTCTGCAGAAAGAAAAGGTTTTGAGAAATTCATCCAGCATCGGGAGGAGAGAGAGAGAGAGAGAGAAAAATGAGGTAGGCAGATCTCTGGGAAGCAAGAAGGCAATCAGTATTTAAGGAAGGTGCTGGCAAGGAGAAGAAGCAACACACTCGACAAGCCTTACTTGCTGGACACTGGCACTTTGGGTGCAGGGGATTCTGTTGCTGCTGTACCATCACTTGAAAGTCCGGCAACAGCGTCTGTCTGGTGGTGGGGTTTGTCTAATTCTGTTACTTTTATTTTAGCCTCATCAGGAGAGACAGGCTGTTCCACTTGTTCCTCTGTGTTAACTGTAACACTTTCAAAAGTTTCTTTTTTGTCATCTCGATTTCCATCATCAACAACTTTCTTTCGCACTTGTCCATCAGATATCTCCAGATCAGCAGTTGCTTCACCTGAAGCTATTTCTGGAGAGTATTCTTTGGGGTTGTTTCTTGTCACTGATAGATTTTTGGCTGGAATATTATCTGCTTCTTCACTTGGTATTGTTTCTGGAGAGAGTGGAGGAAAATTTTTGGTTAAGATTCCGTTTTTAGTGACATGAAGTTTCTACAAGAAGAAAAGGTTTTCTTTCAATTTCTAGTGCTTTTAATCCATTAGACTCTAGAACTAATTTGTTAGTTTACAGAAAAGAACTTTTTAACGTTTTATTAGGGTTTTCTTTATTTAAAATGCAACTTTAATGATAAAGTAGGTAATTACTTTCCGACATTTTATGGAAGTACAGCATAGATGAATAATCTTTCGGTTGATTGCGAAAAATGGTGCAAAAATTAAAACAGAAAATTCTACTATTTTTGAAATTTTAATTCTTCTAATAATTTCAAATTTTTTAGGGTTTGGGTTGGGGCTGAGGCTAAGATTAGGGATGATTGGTATTAAAGTAACCTGAAGAAGAGGAATTCATGTAAGCTGTAGGTCCATAAAAATGATGGAGAGTAAATGTTCATTTTAGGATTATGAATAGAACATGCCCTAATGAAACCTTAAGAAATGAATTTTTTAATAACTAACATCTGGATGGTTCTAAGTCCCAATGGATTGAGAGGATGTAAAATTGAAAGGAAAAAGTTTCCCTCTAGAAGAACTGTATGGTTTGAAAAACCGAATCTCCACCGATTTTTTATCGACAAAAAGTATCTTTAATGAGCTGATTGTGTAAATAAGTCGAATAACTTAGCATCACTGGATTTCAAAAAAAAAAAAAAAAAAAAAAAAATTTACACTAATTTTTTTCCCAATATTTTTTTAAATATTTTTATTGCATTAGGTTCATCGAAAAGTATGTAGCAATTTTGGAGAAAACGAAAACCCATTAAAAAACAACCACCTCATCCCGATTAGAATTGACAGATGCAATTCTTTGCTCGGGGAGAAGCAGGGTTGCCAGATTTGGCCAGAAGGGGAGGTTTATCAGAGACATACCAAAAAAGCATTGGAATAGCGCAAAATTCAGCAATCAGTCTGAAAAGGCTGATATTGAACCTGTGCTTCCAGACTCATTTGATTTCTAAATCTGACGCTATTCCAATGTCTATAATAGGTCAGTCTCTGAGATAAAGCTCAAATTATCTCCCCTGCTGGCCAGGTATTCAAGAGGAGAATATTCTTTTCTTTTTTTACCTGGAGTCTGTGTTTGGTCTTCATCTTTTTTATTCTCTCCTACTTCTTTGCCTTCTTTCCCTTCATCAGCAGAATCTTCTCTATTGACTGGTTCCAACTGCTGCACTAATGTCAAAGTTGTTGTCTACAAATAAAAGATGAAATTCATGATGCAAAACAACCCATGAAATTAATGCATAACATGTATGGTATGTAAACTGGTCAATAACCTCTGTTAAACTACAACCACTACAGACATTAGTTTATATATATGTCTTTATCTTATTATATGCCTCACTGATAGCATACCAACAATTCAAATGATCCATTTAATACGAGAGTTGGTCAAAAAGTAATGCGCATTCTTCGTTAATAACAATAGATTCATAGAAGCACAGAAAGCAGACTAAAACGAACATAATAGTCTTAGGATTACAAATCTAGTCACCAACATAGTCTGCTTCCATTTAAATTGAGTTATTTTTACTTTGAATGAAGGCATGTTTACCTGACTCTTAGAAGCTCCTTTGTGGTGAAGTCAGGTTTCCATGTTGCACAGCTCTAGAAGCTCTTGGTCAGCAACCACTCCACAAATTTTCCCCCTGGGCTTCTTGACATTTTATGGTTTATAGCTAAAAAGAACCCTTAAAAATTCTGACCAATACTTTTGATATTAAATTAGAACAGGCATTACTTTTCAACTGACCCTTGTACATAAAGGTATAACATTCAAAGTATCTAATTCATTGTATCTTTGTCAACATATCAGTTGTTTGGTGCTCACTGATCCAAACTTATGGGGGTCGTCTTATACAACTGATAGAAATCAGAACCATGAAATCAAGACTGAAAATGGGATCTCATCTTATCTGAAGGTCATTTTATCCACCAAAATATACAGTGATTAACGCTTTCTTTCTTGGAAATAACTGATCTGGTGGCATCAAGATGCAGGCATTGTGCACCTGCTCTCCACACCAAAATTCAAAGCAGTACGCACCTTGATGATTCGGAGAAGAGTAGAAAATATTTCAGATCCAGAGTATGTCTCATCTTTGCTGAATTCGGCTCGTGAAGTTTGGAAGACTGCATTCATGATTTTCTTCACCTGAGAATGAATGAAACAAAAATGAAAAAAAAAGGTTGTGTCAGGAATAAATAAACATGTACTAAATGAGATTAATCAAAATATTGATTTCCGTTGAATCATCATCAGTGGGAGGTGAGGAGTGCTTTAACAGCTACCAGCATGGGAATACAAATCAACAGACCAAGTTAAGGCCTTTGAGGTAGGCATAAATCTACTTCTTCCTCCAGCTAGGGATAAATAGCAGCGCAGTCGCAGCTCTTTAGCCCTGTAAGGTAGTCTAGCTTCTCAGACAAAAAACATTACCATGCATGCATGATCAGTCACAATCATCGAGTTATTCAGTCTGTAATGAGAGGCCATATTACTCATTTTATTAAAAAGCGTCCAACTGTAATAATCTAAAAAGAAATTTCTGACATCTACAATCAACCAAAACCATCTAAATTAGCAACATGAACATGTAGTCACTATTTCGATTACCTCCCTTGATTTGGCGCTTTCACAAATAAGTCTCTTAATATTCCCTTAATTCAGTATAACCTTCCTAATCTGGAATCCTTTGAACCTTGAAGGTGCCGGTTTGGGGACAATTCTGGATATGGGAGTTTCCCCACCTAAAGCTTTATGATTGCCTAATGCTATGTTGTAAAAGGAAATATAAAGAGGATAAAGAGGACAAGGAGGTTTTATTTCATATCTGTAAAGGAAATAAGGAAAATAAGAATAAGTGACTGGAAGTATGGAAAAAATGATTTCAAGTAAAACAAGTGGAAATTTTTAAAGGATTTATATGGCTCAAAAAGAGCAAAGCCAGATTTGGGGATTTGTACGGTAATAATTTTTAGATGTATTTTATTTTAAATTTTATAAATCAATATATCATGAGTATATTATTTGAATGTACAGAGGTAATCAAAAAATATTTCCTTTAAAATTCATTATAGTTGCTAGAAATTAAATTCAAGCAAATTAACTGACTCAAATATTTTACTTAGAATGAAATTGTCAGTACATATAATTGTGTTGTACTTGTATAGTTAGTTGTGAATATTGTCCGATCTTATTTTTACAGCCTGCCAGAAAACAAATAAATACAAATTCATAAGAAATATATTTGGAAGATGTAGAGAAAGAAATCCCAATGGCAGACCCGTCAGAAACCTCAAGTCTCACCTCTGTGGTCAAATCCGCTGAAGCACCAATGGCAGAAGGATGGTTTTGTTGCAATGACTGCATCTTTGCTGTAGTCTCTTCCACTTTGAATTCTAATTCCTGGATTCGGTCGTCAAATTTAGATTTCATCGCTGATGCCTGGTTCCGTAATTTCTCGTACTGAAATGACAAAAATTACCTTTCGAAAAAACAGTTAGTTTTGCCATGAGCATATGGGAACTCTTTTGCTTAAGGTGGGTAGAGGGATAGATTTTTCCCAAATTTTACAGATTAAAAATGCAAGTACTAATTTCCAATACAAAGTCTTTTTATCAATCAGTGATACACAACAAGTACAAATCACAGAACATGCAACTCTCAGTTCGAAAATGTTCGCATAATAATTATCATTATAACAACAGACTATCACATTTTCTCCCCCAATTCTATATTATCTGTTAGACATGAATGTATCAGATTATGGCAAGTACATTGTGGACATTAGATTATATCAGGAAGGTGAGCACTCAGATGGACCAAACACACAAACTAACTTGCATATATGCCTGTTACCTGTTTAGATAATTATGATGCTTTACATTCAGTCCAATTTGACACGCAAGAAAACAAAATTTACAACTGACAATACAAACAAATGTAGTTAGGTCATGCAAGGTAGCTAGGGAGGGGAAATAATCAAATCTTTCTCTCTGACTTCCATGACACAAGAATCGAAATAATGTTTAATTTGGTATTGAACTTCTACCTCCAAATCGGCTCAATTTTAAAATCCAGCATTATTCTAATGCCTGTGTTGGGTAAGTCTCTGAGAGGTAAGTGTTCCTGACCAAATCTGAAAACCCTGGTCATGATCAATATTGACTGATGTTTGCCAACAAAACAAAAAAAACTTCTTAACTTGGCAGTTACCTTTTCTTGCCAGACTTTGAGTTCTTCAATCTGTTCCAGCAACTCTGCCTTGTTTTTATCATTTTCTGTTGCTTGGCTCCTTGAATTCTGAAGCTGAAAAATATTTAAAAGAAAACTAAATAATTAATACCATGAAAGAATGAAGACAGTTTTAAATGATTTTAATCATTTAAAACTATCTTCATTCTTTCATGGCATGTATATATCATCATTCTCCTCTTATACCCTCATAGAGGGTATTGTAGGGTTAAGTACACACCAGTTGTTAGTAAGACCCATTTCTGACTTGTCAGGCCTCTAAGCAGAACAATAGTTCTGCTTACAGCACCTGGTATTCATTCCCCAGGGTTCAACCACTGGGTACTGACCAGGCCACAACCCCTTAGCCTCAGAGAGAGGTTCCTCCATCCAAGTCCTTGTGGTTTAAAAGAGTGGCATTGAGTACCATTTTAAAAGTCTTTAGCATGACTCACTGGATTGAATCATGGCCAACTAGGTTTAATCAAAAACAAAAAATTAAAGAAATATTAATAAAAAATGAATAATAATGACAATGCTTCATCTAAAAATCTTGGACAACTCAAGACTGAGAACAGTGATTGCCTAAAGTGAACAAAAAAACAAACAAAAAAAAAAAAACAACCTTTGTTTGTAAGTCTTGGACCATTTGTTCTAATACTGATTTTTCTTCTTCTACAGTTTGGAGAGCTCTGTTGTGTTTCTCTTGCACTGAAGAGAGCATTTGTTCATTTTTCTCTTCCAACTCTTTTCTTAATTCTTCTTCAATCTGCAACATCTGAAGGAGACAATCAAAGAAAAAAATGTTGGTGCAGTTCGCAGAAGGTTGTAGAATGGATCAGCTATAATGCTGAAGTAACAACAATATAACTCAAAGAATGAATTTATCATTAGTTTGAACAACTCTGGAAAGAAAAGTTTATGGGCAGTGGTTCTAGACCTCTTTTGCTCCATGCTCCCTCCCTCAGCTCAAAACATTTGGAGTCTCCCCACACTGTAATAAAATAAATTTGGCAATGAAAAGGAATAATATTATAATCTTAAATTCTGAAATTCACCAAAATTTACATCAATAAAAAATAATTTCAATGACAAAAAAATTTTTTTAATCAAGTCCTAGAATTTTTTAAACTTAATATGACACGCAATAATAATACACGTTAAATTGACAATATTGTTTAAAAATCTAACCAAAAATACTGATATATGAACTTCAAGGTACATACTTAAAGTTAGCAACAACACAATTAACTTTTAAATCTCATAAAGTAAATGAATTAAGCATTAGTTACTATGGAATCTATAGTAGAATTGATAATTAATTGTACTGAATAATTAGGAATTAATAAGTTAAACTTTGACATAACTCAGTTTGAAGTCACGGAATGCCTTTTGCTTTTTATGTCCAAATTTCAAATTGCTCCCCAATACATTTAAATTGCCCCCTTGGGGAGCATGTGTCCCTCATTCAGAATCACTGGTTAAGGGTATAAGTGGAGAAAAACAGAGAAGAGATTCAACAGAGGCAAAAGAAAAAAAAATTGATAGTTTGAAAGAAAGTTAGTTAGAAGGGAGAAGAGAACGGAGGAGAGAAAAAAGCCTGAGGGAGAGATCCTAAAAAAGAGATACGCGACAGGGCAGTGCCGATCATGAAGGCACAATCCAAAACACAACCATTAGCCATCGTCAAAATAGTGAATTGTGGTAGCTCTTCACAATAACCCTAGAAATCAATTTTTTCTTTGTTAACCAGACTAAATGTTTACTGGACTAAAAAACTATAATTAATGCCCACAAGACCATAATTGTCTATTGGCATAAATCAAACTGATGTAAAAACAAAACAAAAACTTACACAGGATTTAGGCAATGAAAGCTAATCCAAAGAGAAAAAATTATGTAAAGGAGGAAAAAAAAGTTATAGTCGATTGGCATAAAAACAGAACAAAAACTCAAAGACAGGATCTAGGTAATCGAAGCTAAGCTGGAAAGGAAAATTACATGGCGGAATGAGAAATAAAATTGATTTTGGGGTATATCATCATCATTCTTTAGCATCCATCACTGCATATAGATATGAATCACCATACCTTTCTATCATGGGTGTGGCTGAGTCAATACTTTCAGGAAGTAAGATTGTCATGTCATCTTATATTTTGCTGGCCACAGTTTTGCATATGACCTCTGGGGATTCACAAGTTGTGATGTTCATCGGTCGTCTGCCATTCTTGCAACATGACCAGTCCATTGCCATTTGAGTTTTCTAATGCATTCTATGATATGCCTGACTCCTGTTTTTCTCTAATATACTGTGCTATTTTGTGAAAGTGATGCACAATTATCTCTAATGACTAAAATCCAGAAAGTTCAGAATCTTTGATAACTGGAATCCGGAAATTCTCATTGAAATAAGCTAAATAATATAGATAGATTCTCTGCTTGTTCATAGAGATTGTTCTTTCTTTCATTCTATAGTAAAGGTTTTCAACTTTCTATATCATTTTTTGTCACTCTTTTCTAAACTGCACTATCAAATGCAATGTGATTAGGATTAGGATTTAAGCTATGCGTTTTCTTTCAACACTTGGGATAATGATACTGAGGATTGTGTCGGTATGATCCAAACAAATGACAGAAGTCCATACCTACTGATTTGTTCAAATCCTCAAATAATCTGTCACCAATTACAACCTATTTACAACCTGATAAAAATCTTTGATTAACAATCAATAAGACTGTGTAGTCCATGAACAATAAGAATTCTCAGTGATTTTACAAAGTTTTTACAAATATATACAGGTATACATTGATGAAAGAAAAGATACAAGTGTAGACATATGCTATGGATGCATCAACTATAAATGATATTTGTACACACTCAATTAATCCTGTATTTGTTTCATGTATTACTCATATATAGTACTACTATAAATACTGTTATAAATTTACATCAAACATTTTTTTTCAGACTTTTTCACCTAATTGATGGTGTTTTGCTAATAGAAAGGTAGCTAACTTTGTGCTCTTCTTATTTTTCAATATAATTCTCAGACAATGAGGACCTCCAACACCATTAAAGCTGTTGCAAACACCATCTGGGGATATAATTTGAAAAAAACAGGATGCAATGGCTACCTTGATGAATATTTCACCCAGATCAATGTCCCAACTGATCAAAAGTAATCTCTAGTCATGTGCTGATCATTATAGAACTAGACACATGTTAACTTCAACACTGATGAAGATTAGAGAGCAGAAATCAAAATAATTGTTTCAGTAGTGCACAGCAATGGTTATATGAGAATCTTTTTCACTGATGAGAAGATTTTCAAAGTTGAAGAGTATTTCAATCACCAAAATGAGTCTATAATTATGGATCTAAGGAAGCTTCCAAAGTCGCTCAAAAAGTGTAGCAAAGCCACCATTCCTCTTCAGTCATGATGTAGTGGGAAGTGAGTTATGAAGATATTCCTCAGCTTCATTTTTGTGAGAAAAGAGTCAGAACAACTGTGAACCCCAATGATATTGTATCATTTACTTTTCCTGTAATCAACAGATACAATTTGTAACAGTATTTTTGGCAGCACTAGGTATATTGCATTTAACCATTTAATTAATAATCAACATTTGCCTAATTTAACTTTCTAAGAGTCCAAACACTTAGAACACATGAGGTATGCATAATCAGAGGGTCAGATATGTCTTATCAAATTGTTATTATCATGTGACCTTTCTTGGTTTGATAAAATGGATAATCCCACATGGTTCTTGTACAAAGAGTATCGAAAATTGCTGGTGTGTGTGTATGTGTATATATATATATATATATATATATATATATATATATATACATATATATATATATATACATATATATACACACATACACAATTTTTATTCTCATTTCTTTTCATCAAGATGGGTCCAAAAGGAATATTAGTAAAACAAGAAAATGATAAAGGGGCTGGTATTAAACCTTTACCTCTAAACTTGCTGAATTCCCAAATTCAACACTAATCCAGTGCCTGTGTTGGATGAATCTCTGAGATAAGGCTTTG
Organism: Thysanoteuthis rhombus; assembly: GCA_963457665.1. Classification (NCBI taxonomy): domain Eukaryota; kingdom Metazoa; phylum Mollusca; class Cephalopoda; order Oegopsida; family Thysanoteuthidae; genus Thysanoteuthis; species Thysanoteuthis major. The sequence goes on from CAUOPZ010000372.1 coordinate 25,174, forward strand.
ATTATTTCCATTTCAGGCTAAATCTTGCAACCATAAAGGCATGGAAATAATTACCCTTATCTCTGCCTACACATACCTGTTCTGACGAGGTAGCTGTTGTCTTTTGCGAGTACATCTTCTTCCTCAGGGCTTGTATATCAGCCTAGATCAGATAAAAATGTCAAAAGTTACATAAATACAAACACCCCCCCCAAAACCCTCTTCGTAGCTGTTCTGTGTCTTTGCCAATGCATTTATAAAGGGATAAAGAGACACAATTTGGGTCAGATTATTCCAAGAATCATCTGCACTGATATCCTCATCTTTGTTGTTTTTATCATAAATCTCAGCCATTATGTTCTGACATTACCGGCCTTTTTTCGTTTATCCCTGTAGACTCCTTTGTAGAGCATAGGGCTGTAACCACTCTGTGGTGGTTGCACTAACGATTAGATTTTTTTTCCCCACAGGGTTGAGTTCTTAGAACCACACTTGACCCTCCTCCTTTATCCAGTTATCAATGTTATAATAATAATGATGATGAAGACATTCGAGTAAATAATATTACATTATTATTGAGTTCAGCTAGATACAAGTACTGGTAGACTATGGTGTCTAGGGATACATTAGCCAACCAGATAACTTTGCATATAAGACCTGAGGGATATATTTTTAGCTATTTTTGTGGAAAAAAGTGGGTCTTACAAACCATCAAATACAGTACCTTGATAATCAAACCCATATACAGTCCGAAATTCAGAGGTGAGATATTGTCTTGATGCTATGAATTATTCAGTCCAGTACCCCCATCTATAAGCCCATTAAAGCTTCACAAGAGCCCCATTAACTGAACATTTCAGGAACACATTTCTTACTATGTCCATTGCCAGCATCTCATGACACTGAATGAGGGGTTGGACTAACTGAGGTATGAATTCATCATCTTTCTCCTAGATTGGTTGCCAACCAAATCTGAAAAACTCAGTGTGCTCTGCTATTTACCCATAGGTGGGATGGATGGGGAAGAGACATTTTCATGCCAAGTGTATTTGTACAAATATGGAAAATGACTCCACAGGAATTTGAACTTGGTTGTCCGGTTCCATTCTCCAATTGCTGACCATTGGGCTGTCCGCACCTCCACTAATCAATAATTTGGTGGGAAATATTTAAATAAGATTTGACCAAAACACATGAAAGAATTTAAAAAATCAGAATTTGAGACCAAATAAAGATAGAAACATGCGAATACACTACCTCACTCTGTATCCGGATTTCATCAATTTCTTCTTCAAATCTTCGCCGTTCCTCCAAAGCTTTTTTCTTTCGGTCACTCACATTCTGATAATTTGAGAAACAAAATGAAAAAAAAAAGGAGAAAATCCAACAGTAGAAAAAAAAAAAAAAATGAAGCCAAAAGCAATAAAAACTTGAAATGAATGCAGGTAAAAAAAACCATCAACTTTTTTTTCAGTTCACAGGGTTGAACTGTAAGAGTATTTTGCAAATGCATAAAAATATATTAGTCCACCTTTATAATGTGGGTGTAGAGATCCAAAAGATACAGCCATGTTGTAACTGAATGGTAAAGAATCAAAAATCAATAACAAGAGAACCAGTGAATGAAAGTATCATTTTTATCAGAAAATCAAAGAAATCATGCATAAATCACCATTCAATTATATGTTAATTGATTGTAAATTGAACAAAATTAATATTTTTGTCAGCTTATTCTCATTTTATACGTGGTTTCTGAGATGATTGGGTGATAATACATGAGGGTAAAAATGGCTCCACCAATCAACCGCCTTATATTGTGAACGGCACTATATCGAACCACGCAATATCAGCATGATGAGGAGTATTCTAATCTGGTCAAAGGTGATTTCTTTACATCTGAAAAGTTAGAGTGATTGAATATTTACCTTCTCAAGGGTTTCATTTGTCATTTTCAGGTCAGTAATTTCCTCATTCAATTGGTTCATTTTGTGGGTGAGGTTCTTTCGCTGTTGTTTCTCTCCCATGTAGAAATCAGTCAACTCCTTCAATTGTTCTTGATCCTCTGCAATAAAGAACAAAAATTCTAACCAAACCAGAGGATTAATGTAGTTTAATAGTGTTTATTAATTTGGTGCATGATTGACCCAAGAGTGAACGAAATTCTTTCTGGAATGAATGAAACAAAAGAGGTGAATGGTGATTAAAACATGAAAGGTGAAAGAAAAACTGGTCTAATAACATAGGAGGATTATATGATTATCTCAATGCATTTTGCAGTATAAATAATAATTTCCTTCATCATGAGAGTTCATCAATGAGATGTAAGGTTGTCATTTGAGAGAACATACGAAAATACCTTTCAACAAATGCAATAAGGAAAAACTTGAAACTACACTTGCATTAGGGATAGTGTGTTGCCTGTATCCCATCCAGCGTCACTTGTTGGTCCTTGTTTCATATTGCAAGCACCAAATTATATACTCATATAGAAAAACTTGCAATGATGTAGTGCAGTGGTTTTCAAATTTTTCTCTCCCTGTAAACCCTTCAATGATCTCCAAAAACGTGCAAACTTCTAAGGAATTTTGATTAGGTGATTATACTTTTTCAATGCAAATTATTATGTTTATTTTTTGTTTACATTACCTCTAATATCACCTTTGTGGACCATCAGGGATGTGTGGTTACCAGTTTAGCAACTGCCAATGTACCATACTGTTGCGCCTCTTCATTTGAAGCATAATGAGAGGGTAATACCAAATGATGGTACCAAATAATGCAGTTTAATGATGATACTTAATACAAGACTGTATGTAAGTTGAGACTAACCATGCATGCACAAACCATATAGTATACATCGACCAATGGGTAGGCATAAGCAACCCCCGAAAGTTTCAATATGCTTATGTCTTCAGTTTGCTGTTACGCATCTCTTGAAGTAGCCATGTTATTTTTGATGTGAAATAAAAATGCTCGGTTCAAAAATCAACCAATACATTTTGAGTGAACAAACGGCCACTGATTCTTTTCATACGCCAAATGAAGTTTAGGGGAAGAATGATCAGAAACATTCAGGGCTTGTTTATGCTTGTCTATGGGACAAGGTATACCATGTAGTTCATGCATGCATGTAGAGGTTTGACATGCTTGAACCAAATGTCATGATTAAATAGCAGCACCTTGTATAGTGTCATGATGCACATGTGCCTAGTATGATGGGTTGAATCATCTACATTGGTGGTTCCCTTGTGGGTGTAATAGAATCAAAGGGTGAGTCAGCTGAGAGGCAATTGGGTGATAGGGGGCTTTAGAAGACAAGGCTAGTGGAGGCAAAGGGCCAAAAATATAAATCGATACCTCCTACATGAAATCATATGTCTGGAAAGCCAATTTTATTTATAATCATGTTTCATCAGATCAAGCCCATCCTTCCCATTAATTATTTCTATATTAATGGTCTAGAGTGTAGGTAGAAGTTTAGGAAACACCTAATGAGAGCAATTATGATCTATTTCTTATCACAGGTTTTCTGAACCTGACAAACTAGATGATAAAAATATCAAGTCCACCTTCAGACTTCAGAACTGAGTATGTAGCCCCTATCTTTAGAGCATAAATTAAGATAAACTGAAAGTACAAATTAATGGACTAGTACAATATATATATATATATATAATATATATATATATATATATATATATATATATATTAAGCTAAAAAAAAAAAACTAACTTACACACAAGCATATACAAGAGATTCAGGTAAAAATACAAAGAAGGAAATTTCAGATCACTTACTTTGACAATTTTATGAGGTACATCTTACATGAATTATCTCCCTCTTTTCTCATTTACTTTTTTTGATACCCCGACCCTAAATCTAAGAAATTTTAAATAATAAAGTTTTGAAATCTAAAATTTTTTCAACTTATCATTTTCGCACCATTTTCCATACAAAATGGAAGAAAATTCATATAAGCTGTACTTTCATAAAAATAGTGAAAAGTACCCATTTTAGCATTATAGTTACATTTTGAATAAAATCCATCTAGTAAAAATTTTTTTTCTCTAAAAACCAAGTTCCAGATAATTCTAGAGTCTGATTGAATGAAGAAAATTTTTTTTTTACAGGGAGAACTGCATGAGACTGAAAACCAAATCTCAAGAGACAAATACATTCCAAGTATGTGGGAAGAAGATCAGAAAGATAAGAAAGTCAAAAAGAAAGATCTAAAATAAATGAGAATAAAATGAATGTTACCTTCATGTTGTTTTTGGTGTTTCTGTATCTGGTTCTCAATACTTTTGCTTTCATCAGCAAAATTCTCCAATTTGTGTTTGAGTTCACTTTCACTTTTACGGGTCAGGGTAATTTCCAATTGAAGTGTGCTGATGGTTGTAGTGGCTGAGCTGAGCTCTGTGGCCAATTTAGCCTGGACAATAAATATATACATATTTATGAAACTATAGACACTCTCATTTGGAACACCATCTTCCTACAACCTTTTGTCTCCATTTGGACTTCACAGTATCAATTTGAGATTAGTAAATATCAATGCTGTTGGCCCTCCTCATTTGAGAGATGGGCACAGCACAATCTTCCTATCCCAATTTCTATTCATTTGAACTTTGCAGTATTAATCCAAATAAGGAAGATATCAGGGCAGGCTAGCATTACCAGCTTAAAAAGTTTTCATGCCTTCACCAATGGAATTAGTGCAAAGTGAATGCAAACTGTCACTGACAAAGTTTGAACTTAGTCCGCTGATTCCATTCTCTGTGCTGTTAGTCTGCACCTCTTTAATTTTGTAAAGAACAGTACGTGACACTATGGAGATGAAGGGTTAATTAGAAAAATGACACTATGAAGATGTAGGGTTAATTAGAAAAATCTGAAAGTGGAAGTAATATAACCCTGCAAAGTCAAGTGCACTAATAAATTAGAAGAATTACCCAAGGGGGTTCCCGAAAGGAGCCAGGTGGATAAAGAACAGATATAAATCTAAAACTGTAAAGCAATTAATATTGAACCCTGAGTTGGGAGAATACTTATGTACTAGAGGGTCAGATGAGCGAAGCCTGGACAGAATACAGATGTACAATTAATCGCCTTTGTAGGAGAGGTTTAGGAAAATATCTCTAGTTTTCAGGCAGGTGAATTAATTGCCAGACAATCTGGCATCATCTATTGCCTACACATATTTCAAAAGGAAAATTATGGATTCTCAAGTTTGGAGAGAGTGGTGTGAAAATTGCTTAGGTTAACATGAATGCAATATTTACCAGCTGAGAAAGGAAAAATCAATCATTAACCCCTCAACCATCGGTTCCACACACAAAGGGAGCTGACCATCATATGTCAGCTATTTTTGAGTAGCAGCAGAGTGGGTACTGAGAAGCCGTGAGGGACTACATAGATTTCCACATTCTTTGTCACCACTAGTAATCCTGACCCCCAGAAAATAATATCTTTGGTGAAGCTATACCATAGATAAACCAAGAGACATCTAGTGGATTCCCAAACGACTTAGAATTTTGACTCAAGAATTTTGTTGAAGCTATACTAATAAACATCATGCAGATAACCCGAAAGACAGACTTATAGTCATTCCATAGTGTCCCTACCCGTACCAGCGTATATTTTGACCAGTCATCCTGTAATAATACTGACATAAATCTTGTTGCATATTTACACCAAGTGTCAATTGTTTCTTTTCAATTTGTGACGCCTCAGGGGATCTTTGTTCCAGCACTGCAGTCTCTTAGTTGACAGCAGCACCCCCTCAGATCTGGACACAATGTGGGTGAGGTAGGGGTGACTTGTGGCAAAGATACAACGACCAGTCAACTACAGCCTGACCAGTGTCGCACTTCATCAACCTGCAAAAGGGTTGCAGAGACCTACTCTGAGTCTTAGTTCACAAGTATAAGAAACAGATTCATGCCTTCACCAAGGGAATAGAGAACAGTAGCTACCACGTTTGATTTATGAGACTGATAATCTGAAAATGTTTACCTTTTCTTGTTCCAGTGCCAGAACTTTTGACTGCGATAATTCAGCCGTATTTCTGAAAGAATCGTTTCGTTGTTCAAGTAAAGAATGGCTTTGCTCTACATATCTGTGTGAAAGAAAGAACAAACAGAATCATACTCAGATACAGTGGTTCCCAAACTCTTTTCAGTATATGAAAATTTTAACTGTCACTCGAAATCAGGAAATACTAAACAATAGCATTTACGTTCATTTGGTGAGGCAGAAAAAATGATGAATCATGGGATTTAAATTCATAAAAATATAAATACAGTTAACTTTCACTAAAACGAATTCTGGCTTCAACCAACTAGTGGATCCATCCGAACAGACCATCGGACAAATCTCTGATTGTGTGTATGCCAAGACTGATGAGATATGTTGGTGTTAAGGAATTCTGGCATGTGTGTGCATTGTTATGGCATAGTCTCCATAGATACTTATTCATGTTCACATGTTTTTTGTTCTATGCTTACTGCGTTGAGTTTCTTGTGTGCCAGGGCTTCTGAATGTAGTACAGCTAGGTCTATTCCTTCTGGGAAGCACAAGAGGAATACATGGTCTCCAAAGGCAAAGTTCAAAATTAAACTACTTTTGGACTTACCAAACAATGCCTTTTAAAGGCAGAGAACTTTTGAATCAATGGCAACTATCAAGTATAACAAACTTTACAATTAAACAACCATATCCTTCCCCCAAATAGTTTGTTATAGCAAAGGTTTCTTATTCTTCATGATGATGATGTCGTCTTTTAACGTCAGTTGTTGGACATAGACCTTCCCAAAGCAAAGGTTTACTACATAATAATATGTCATGTGGATTCAATTATTTATTTATTTGTATTCTGTCTAAGGAATGCTACTCATTTATATTATCATTGAATAAGTCAATGATGACATGGTAAAATTAGAATTTTATGTTCAGTTGATGCTACATTGAAAAAATAATAAAAAGATAAGATGAAAATTAATGAAAAAAAAAACAAAACAATGATCTATTCTTGATCAACAGAACACTACTCTTCAAGCAGATTGCAATGCAAATATCTATTATCCAAGTACATAAAATGCAGTTTGGGTCCATATATTTCATATATGCTGCCATTTTTTATGGCACGGCTAAACTAGTATATATATATATATATATATATATATATATATATATATATATATATATATATATGTTTCTCTTTTAATAATCATAGCCACTAGTTGGGTGGGTGAGTATGTGGTTCACTGCCAGGAACAGCCATCCTCATTTCCTTTTCCACATTTGTTTTTGGATGATACTTGGGCTGAAAACCTTCACAGAGATAAAGTGTTGCAAATGGAATTAGTATTTACCAAGCCTGTAGATACAGGTTGTCTGTCTAACCCTTATCTAAAATGCCAGGGTCCATTAGAGTTTGGTATTTCGGTATTGTTTGGATTCTGAAATATTTGCATATAAATAATGAGATATATTGGGGCGGTGGGGGGATGTAATCTTGGGTTTTTTGTTATGTATATTTATCTCCCCTTAATTAGATTGTGTACAAAAAATGATTTTTTTGATAGTATAAAAAAATGTTTTCACATTATTTTAAAAGCTGTTTTATTTCATATTTCTTGTATACTGAAACATTTTTGTGTTCAGACACCTCCTTTCTGAACTGAGCATTATGAAATTGAGTTAGAAAAAAGAACATGACATCAGTGAAAAGGAGAAATAAAAATAGATATGAGTGAGTAATGGAGGCTTTGGGTGCAAAAATTTTAAAGGATTTATGAGAGAATAAGCAGAAAATACATTAATCAATGTGTGCAGGTCTAGTAAAGGGGAGAATTTGTTTAAATTGGGATGTTCTTTTGTTTTATATCACATGTATTGTTAATATAATTTACATTGAAAAGGAGTTGAACAAAGATTACCAAGCTTTCAGTCAGAGTGAGTTAGATGCCTTGGAAATCGGGCTAATCTCTTGTCCTCAAATCATACTACAGAATTTTCCACCAGGGACATCATGTTGGCTTTTAAAAAGTTTTAATTTTTGGAACATTTTGAATCCCAGAGTTTCAGATAAGGGGTAGTGTACCTGTATGGAAAATTTTTGATATACGTGCTGCCTCAGGGGTCTGTGGCACACACTTTGGAAATCATTACTCAGATGCACTCATTGCCTTCTGTTGCTCAAGGGTCAGGCATATTCATGCTTCATAAGGGATACTACTACTTTTTAATTGGTAAAGATTTTCATGCTTGATTTTTTTCAGAAACCATACCAAGCCTCCATATTTTGATAAGAGATTTTTAGATAAGTTATTGTAAGACAAACATCATAAATTTTTCAATAACGTTTTGTTTTGATTTTTTCATTTGCATTTTATCACAACCTTTTCAGACTGTGAGTCAATGGCAGTGAGTAAATAGCATAGATCAGAAACAAAAAGAATAAGCTCTAGACTAGACACAAATTTGTGTCCCTTTCACCTTGAAAAACAGCATAAGTACTGACTGAGCTACTAAAGCTCTTATAGCTGGCAGAAGATAAGATATAACCCTTAAATTCATTCTTCATCCTTCCAAGATAATTCAGTGCCATATTTGTCATTGTTTTCTTGTGCATTAGTTGCAGTAATGGTAACATCATCTTTATTTATTTTTTTATTGTCATCATTCATTTTTAACCAGCATGTCCTCATCAAAAAGATTTTGGTCAGGCACAAACATAACTTACTTTTGGTTCTGCTGAAGAAGTTCAGCTATCTTGCTGTTTTGGGTTTCTACTTTAGTCCCAGATTCACTCAGTTCCTTCTTTAAACGTTCATTCTCCTGCAATCAAAGATTTATCAAATAAAGACCTATATTTTCACAAGAATATTTTACTTATACCAACAAGTGATAAGATTATTGTCTACTCTGACTTTCATACAAGAAAATTTGAATGTTAATATTGAAGGGAATAACTGACAATCAAAGTTACCTCCCTTCCAACTTACAGTAAATATTTCGATTTATCTTTAATTGTCATAATAATTTCAACAAATTTTTTTCCCATCACAGGTGAGTTCCACTGTCAATTATGAATGGTATCAAGCTGTTAATGACGTTAAGACTTAGATATTCCTCTTATTGTTCAAAGTAGTATATTCATATTTGTTGTTTTTATCACAATGTCTCGATAAGACAAAAGAAGCCAGATATATGAGCTTATAAATAAAGAATGTATCAATGAAATTAAAGACATTCTTAACACCACATGCAAGACCAGGGAAACCATTCCAGGCTGAATCTCTGATAAAAGAGAATTTTTCTAGTTTTTGTAAACATGGGACTGTTGCTCAGATTTAGTAAAACTATAGTGCTTCTTTGAGAAAGGTCATTAACATGCAAAGAGTTTTTCAATTCTGTCATCTTCAGGAATAATATCCATGAGAACATTTCACAAGTGTTGCTGTTAGAGTTTGGGTTTTCTCTTTTTTGTCACTTTTTGCTCTTCACCATCAAAAAAGGAGATCCTCTCTTATATAGATTATACTTGAAGAAGACCATTGAGTGGATTGGCCAGAACATTAGGGTATTTTTGTTGAAGAGATAAAAATGTAATAACTACAAAAGTCTACCAGATGCAACATACTCCTGAGGAATGCTGAAGAACATATCAGCCAAAACACCAAGAAAATGGACAATGGTGAGAATAGAAGATGTGGAATGATCAACAATTTTTATTCTCTTCTTCGTGCAAGTATCAAAGAAATACATTGACTAACCTGCACGATTCGTTGAATATTTTGCATTAATACTGAAGCTTCCATGGAAGGGGTAGAACCAAGGTAACCAGTCACACCACATTTTTCCAGCTAGAAGTAAAACATACAAAATATGAAATGTCAAGTATAAAATATTGTCTCTCATAGAGTTATTGAGATTCCAACATTTGTTCAGACATATAATTTCTTCTCATCTTTAATGTAACAAAACCTTTCAACCAAATCATTCCACAACCTTCTTCAAGTATAATATGTAATATCCATATAGGAAAATCGTTTTTTTTTTTTGCTTTGCACCATTGGAGAAAGAGACGGCAAAAAGAGACTATGTCAAACAAAATTTAAACATTAACTGCATAAATAAATTATGCAGTACAGCTTCTTCCATAATTTTTAACACGGAAATGTTCTCATTTTCTTACAGAGACACGAGATAGAATTCTGTTTAACAAAGTAAAGAACTGAGAACATTTCCATGTTGACATTATGAAACAAGTCATACTACACATGTAGCTAAAAAAGAATAACTTATTCATAAGCATTGTATTTAACATTAATATTTTCTGTTTGTTACATTTTTTTTTGCTTCGCACAATTGGAGAAAGAGACTGCGAAAAGAAACACTCAATCCTTACTGAGGAAGGCCTTGGAATACATTGGTCGAATGTTAAGATCAAAGATGGGAAGAAGAGATTGCAACATCTGAACAAAAGTTAGAAAGTTTAAAATATTTGATTATCTGACTTACAGAAACTAAAGAGACTGATTGGGGAATCAAAAAAGAAAACGGTGTTTATTCACTAAGTCAAAGATAATAAAAGAGGGAGGAATGTGGAATAAAGAATTGACACTACTAGGAAACCTTGAAAAATCTCACCAAAGGTAGGAAAATGAATGAGTAATGAGCATTTTAAAGATTTGGCAGGCATCATCTTGAAATTTATACATTTCCATTGATATGGCTGTATTTTGATGTTTTCATGCACACCTGAAGAAACCATTGGAAACACTTGTCTACGGTGAAAAATGAACAAGTAATGGGCATTTCAAAGATTTGGCAGCCATTTTGAAAATGATACTTTTCCAGTGGTCAGACTGTGGTAGTCTTGTCGTATGTTATTGAGCACATCACAAAAAGACGTTGAGAAACCGTTTTTGTAGGGGTAATATGTTTTTTTTTCATAAATGCTCCCGACTATGTGATAAATATGAGAAATTATTGAAAATGAGGATATCATAAGTTCTGATCTGTAAATTACTAATCGCTTTTATGAAAATGGTAACATGTTTTTTTACATTTGTTGTACTTTGATATTTCAGTGAGTAACACTTGTAACACTGCTCAGCACTAAATTTATAAGCAAAAGAATGTCTTTTTTAATGCTTTTTTTATTTACTTTGAGCTTGATGTAAATGCATTTTCTGGATTCTGGTGACCTCAAAAGTATCACCAAATGAATGGGCATTCAAAAATTAGTTGAAAATGTCATCCTAAATATTTTTTTGCACTGTATAATTCCTAAATTGAATGCGTACAAGTATTAGACCCAGTCAACTAACTGTGAGAGTTCAATTTCAAGATGGAGCTGTCATCTTGAATATGACGGTAATTGGAGGTCAAATCTGAAAATTAATGCTATTGTACAATGTTAAAATTTTAATGCTTATCCCAAAAAGTACAAAAACCATCCTGCTAATCAGCTGCACTATAAATGAATTTCAACAAGATAAATTCTAATGAATCATATAAATGATAATTTCAAAATTATTTTTTCAAAATGAATTTATAACAATGAATGCAAATTTATTACAGTAAATGTAAGTTGTTCATATTCTCGTTTCCTCTTCTAAATATAATCAACTAGTTATTGTTATCTGGAAAAAACCTGTCCAAAATCATAATCAACTGCTTCCTTATTAAAATCATACAAAAAGTTTAGTTTTTGTCTGAATTCTTTTTGCAGATGAAGTGCTGTAACTGTTATAAAGCGGTTCATCAAGAATAATGTTTTTTTTCAAAAACCACTAGAAATTTTTGACTACTTCTTTCATCTTAATTCTAGTTGCTTTAATAGCGTCACTATACGGCTATTAGCAAACATTGCCGATTGGAAATATGGTGAGATTTATTTTTCTGCTAATCCTAAAGTGCTTGTAGCTCTAGAGGTGAAGCATTTGCTACAGAAAAACAGGCATCCCAATGTGAGTTTGAATCCCAACAGGAGCTCATCTTTTATTTTGGATTCATGCTTTTGATTAATCTCCTCATATAATGAAATACAATCAGTATTTATTTGTTTTCTGTCACACAAATCATATCACCACCTGATGTCATAAAAAGATAAGATTATGTTCTGATGACATTGTATAAATTGAATTTCATTTTAAAAACGTCATAATTATTCGATAGTGAATTTATTTACAAATTTTAGGAGCAAAACATTAATCTTGGAAAATGACGTGAGTATATATATATATATATATATATATACACACACATATGAAACCAATGTAAAAATTGGCAATTCAAATATCTCTCTATATTGGAAACTAGCAAATATTTTGGTATCTTTAGATAAATACCACTTTTAGCCTAGTTCAATATTCAGGAAATATAGAACATAAACAAGAAAATTCAGAGCAACATATTTTTAATATTTCCTTAATGAAATGCAGTTGGGTAATTATGGGAATATTGCTATCAAAAAAATACAACCATGATAAATTGATGATAAAATGATGATGATCCATCTGTTCCATTTAAAGTAACTATGTTACACCAGAATTTTATCGAAGGTGAAAAAGGTGACGGTGAAAAACAAGTGGTGATATGCTGTCCAATGCCACATTTTAAATCTTTCCCATAATTTGAATTCCAAAATTGAAAAAAAAAGGGCAGGATGTTGTCAAATTCTGCACTCTGACAATCGATATGCAACCCATTTTTGTGCTTTTTGCATTTCTCCCATTGTTTGCATTCCAAAAGTGAAAAGCAGACGGTGAGATGTTGACCACTGGGTTGTACTGACAATCCATATGAAACCCATTTTCGAGCTTTTTGCATTTCTCCCATTGTTTGCATTCCAAAAGTGAAAAGCAGAGAGTGAGATGTTGTCCACTGGGTTGTACTGACAATCCATATGCAACCCATTTTTGTGCTTTTTGCATTTCTCCCATTGTTTGCATTCCAAAAGTGAAAAGCAGAGAGTGAGATGTTGACCACTGGGTTGTACTGACAATCCATATGAAACCCATTTTTGTGCTTTTTGCATTTCTCCCATAGTTTGCATTCCAAAAGTGTGAAGCAGAGATTGAGATGTTGACCACTGGGTTGTACTGACAATCCATATGCAACCCATTTTTGTGCTTTTTGCATTTCTCCCATTGTTTGCATTCCAAAAGTGAAAAGCAGATATTGAGATGTTGACCACTGGGTTGTACTGACAATCCATATGCAACCCATTTTTGTGCTTTTTGCATTTCTCCCATTGTTTGCATTCCAAAAGTGAAAAGCAGAGAGTGAGATGTTGACCACTGGGTTGTACTGACAATCCATATGAAACCCATTTTTGTGCTTTTTGCATTTCTCCCATTGTTTGCATTCCAAAAGTGTGAAGCAGAGATTGAGATGTTGTCCACTGGGTTGTACTGACAATCCATATGCAACCCATTTTTGTGCTTTTTGCATTTCTCCCATTGTTTGCATTCCAAAAGTGAAAAGCAGAGAGTGAGATGTTGTCCACTGGGTTGTACTGACAATCCATATGCAACCCATTTTTGTGCTTTTTGCATTTCTCCCATAGTTTGCATTCCAAAAGTGAAAAGCAGAGAGTGAGATGTTGTCCACTGGGTTGTACTGACAATCCATATGCAACCCATTTTTGTGCTTTTTGCATTTCTCCCATTGTTTGCATTCCAAAAGTGAAAAGCAGATATTGAGATGTTGACCACTGGGTTGTACTGACAATCCATATGCAACCCATTTTTGTGCTTTTTGCATTTCTCCCATTGTTTGCATTCCAAAAGTGAAAAGCAGAGAGTGAGATGTTGACCACTGGGTTGTACTGACAATCCATATGCAACCCATTTTTGTGCTTTTTGCATTTCTCCCATTGTTTGCATTCCAAAAGTGAAAAGCAGAGAGTGAGATGTTGACCACTGGGTTGTACTGACAATCCATATGCAACCCATTTTTGTGCTTTTTGCATTTCTCCCATTGTTTGCATTCCAAAAGTGAAAAGCAGAGAGTGAGATGTTGACCACTGGGTTGTACTGACAATCCATATGCAACCCATTTTTGTGCTTTTTGCATTTCTCCCATTGTTTGCATTCTAAAAGTGAAAAGCAGAGGTTGAGATGTTGACCACTGGGTTGTACTGACAATCCATATGCAACCCATTTTTGTGCTTTTTGCATTTCTCCCATTGTTTGCATTCCAAAAGTGAAAAGCAGAGAGTGAGATGTTGACCACTGGGTTGTACTGACAATCCATATGCAACCCATTTTTGTGCTTTTTGCATTTCTCCCATTGTTTGCATTCCAAAAGTGAAAAGCAGAGGTTGAGATGTTGACCACTGGGTTGTACTGACAATCCATATGCAACCCATTTTTGTGCTTTTTGCATTTCTCCCATTGTTTGCATTCCAAAAGTGTGAAGCAGAGGTTGAGATGTTGACCACTGGGTTGTACTGACAATCCATATGCAACCCATTTTTGTGCTTTTTGCATTTCTCCCATTGTTTGCATTCCAAAAGTGAAAAGCAGATATTGAGATGTTGACCACTGGGTTGTACTGACAATCCATATGCAACCCATTTTTGTGCTTTTTGCATTTCTCCCATTGTTTGCATTCCAAAAGTGAAAAGCAGAGAGTGAGATGTTGACCACTGGGTTGTACTGACAATCCATATGCAACCCATTTTTGTGCTTTTTGCATTTCTCCCATTGTTTGCATTCCAAAAGTGAAAAGCAGATATTGAGATGTTGACCACTGGGTTGTACTGACAATCCATATGCAACCCATTTTTGTGCTTTTTGCATTTCTCCCATTGTTTGCATTCCAAAAGTGAAAAGCAGAGAGTGAGATGTTGTCCACTGGGTTGTACTGACAATCCATATGCAACCCATTTTTGTGCTTTTTGCATTTCTCCCATTGTTTGCATTCCAAAAGTGAAAAGCAGAGGTTGAGATGTTGACCACTGGGTTGTACTGACAATCCATATGCAACCCATTTTTGTGCTTTTTGCATTTCTCCCATTGTTTGCATTCCAAAAGTGAAAAGCAGAGGTTGAGATGTTGTCCACTGGGTTGTACTGACAATCCATATGCAACCCATTTTTGTGCTTTTTGCATTTCTCCCATTGTTTGCATTCCAAAAGTGTGAAGCAGAGGTTGAGATGTTGACCACTGGGTTGTACTGACAATCCATATGCAACCCATTTTTGTGCTTTTTGCATTTCTCCCATTGTTTGCATTCCAAAAGTGAAAAGCAGATATTGAGATGTTGACCACTGGGTTGTACTGACAATCCATATGCAACCCATTTTTGTGCTTTTTGCATTTCTCCCATTGTTTGCATTCCAAAAGTGAAAAGCAGATATTGAGATGTTGACCACTGGGTTGTACTGACAATCCATATGCAACCCATTTTTGTGCTTTTTGCATTTCTCCCATTGTTTGCATTCCAAAAGTGAAAAGCAGAGAGTGAGATGTTGACCACTGGGTTGTACTGACAATCCATATGCAACCCATTTTTGTGCTTTTTGCTTTTCTCCCATTGTTTGCATTCCAAAAGTGAAAAGCAGAGAGTGAGATGTTGACCACTGGGTTGTACTGACAATCCATATGCAACCCATTTTTGTGCTTTTTGCATTTCTCCCATTGTTTGCATTCCAAAAGTGAAAAGCAGAGAGTGAGATGCTGTCCACTAGGTTGTACTGACAATCCATATGCAACCCATTTTTGTGCTTTTTGCATTCCTCCCATTGTTTGCATTCCAAAAGTGAAAAGCAGAGAGTGAGATGTTGACCACTGGGTTGTACTGACAATCCATATGCAACCCATTTTTGTGCTTTTTGCTTTTCTCCCATTGTTTGCATTCCAAAAGTGAAAAGCAGATATTGAGATGTTGACCACTGGGTTGTACTGACAATCCATATGCAACCCATTTTTGTGCTTTTTGCATTCCTCCCATTGTTTGCATTCCAAAAGTGAAAAGCAGAGAGTGAGATGCTGTCCACTAGGTTGTACTGACAATCCATATGCAACCCATTTTTGTGCTTTTTGCATTCCTCCCATTGTTTGCATTCCAAAAGTGAAAAGCAGAGAGTGAGATGTTGACCACTGGGTTGTACTGACAATCCATATGCAACCCATTTTTGTGCTTTTTGCTTTTCTCCCATTGTTTGCATTCCAAAAGTGAAAAGCAGATATTGAGATGTTGACCACTGGGTTGTACTGACAATCCATATGCAACCCATTTTTGTGCTTTTTGCATTCCTCCCATTGTTTGCATTCCAAAAGTGAAAAGCAGAGAGTGAGATGCTGTCCACTAGGTTGTACTGACAATCCATATGCAACCCATTTTTGTGCTTTTTGCATTCCTCCCATTGTTTGCATTCCAAAAGTGAAAAGCAGAGAGTGAGATGTTGACCACTGGGTTGTACTGACAATCCATATGCAACCCATTTTTGTGCTTTTTGCTTTTCTCCCATTGTTTGCATTCCAAAAGTGAAAAGCAGATATTGAGATGTTGACCACTGGGTTGTACTGACAATCCATATGCAACCCATTTTTGTGCTTTTTGCATTCCTCCCATTGTTTGCATTCCAAAAGTGAAAAGCAGAGAGTGAGATGCTGTCCACTAGGTTGTACTGACAATCCATATGCAACCCATTTTTGTGCTTTTTGCATTCCTCCCATTGTTTGCATTCCAAAAGTGAAAAGCAGAGAGTGAGATGTTGACCACTGGGTTGTACTGACAATCCATATGCAACCCATTTTTGTGCTTTTTGCTTTTCTCCCATTGTTTGCATTCCAAAAGTGAAAAGCAGATATTGAGATGTTGACCACTGGGTTGTACTGACAATCCATATGCAACCCATTTTTGTGCTTTTTGCATTCCTCCCATTGTTTGCATTCCAAAAGTGAAAAGCAGAGAGTGAGATGCTGTCCACTAGGTTGTACTGACAATCCATATGCAACCCATTTTTGTGCTTTTTGCATTCCTCCCATTGTTTGCATTCCAAAAGTGAAAAGCAGAGAGTGAGATGTTGACCACTGGGTTGTACTGACAATCCATATGCAACCCATTTTTGTGCTTTTTGCTTTTCTCCCATTGTTTGCATTCCAAAAGTGAAAAGCAGATATTGAGATGTTGACCACTGGGTTGTACTGACAATCCATATGCAACCCATTTTTGTGCTTTTTGCTTTTCTTCCATTGTTTGCATTCCAAAAGTGAAAAGCAGATATTGAGATGTTGACCACTGGGTTGTACTGACAATCCATATGCAACCCATTTTTGTGCTTTTTGCTTTTCTCCCATTGTTTGCATTCCAAAAGTGAAAAGCAGAGAGTGAGATGTTGACCACTGGGTTGTACTGACAATCCATATGCAACCCATTTTTGTGCTTTTTGCTTTTCTCCCATTGTTTGCATTCCAAAAGTGAAAAGCAGATATTGAGATGTTGACCACTGGGTTGTACTGACAATCCATATGCAACCCATTTTTGTGCTTTTTGCATTTCTCCCATTGTTTGCATTCCAAAAGTGAAAAGCAGAGAGTGAGATGTTGACCACTGGGTTGTACTGACAATCCATATGCAACCCATTTTTGTGCTTTTTGCTTTTCTCCCATTGTTTGCATTCCAAAAGTGAAAAGCAGAGAGTGAGATGTTGACCACTGGGTTGTACTGACAATCCATATGCAACCCATTTTTGTGCTTTTTGCATTTCTCCCATTGTTTGCATTCCAAAAGTGAAAAGCAGAGATTGAGATGTTGACCACTGGGTTGTACTGACAATCCATATGCAACCCATTTTTGTGCTTTTTGCATTTCTCCCATTGTTTGCATTCCAAAAGTGAAAAGCAGAGATTGAGATGTTGACCACTGGGTTGTACTGACAATCCATATGCAACCCATTTTTGTACATTTTGCATTCCTCCCATTGTTTGCATTCCAAAAGTGAAAAGGAGAGTGAGATGTTGTCCACTGGGTTGTACTGACAATCCATATGCAACCCATTTTTGTGCTTCTTGCATTTCTCCCATTGTTTGCATTCCAAAAGTGAAAAGCAGATATTGAGATGCTGTCCACTAGGTTGTACTGACAATCCATATGCAACCCATTTTTGTGCTTTTTGCATTCCTCCCATTGTTTGCATTCCAAAAGTGAAAAGCAGAGAGTGAGATGTTGACCACTGGGTTGTACTGACAATCCATATGCAACCCATTTTTGTGCTTTTTGCTTTTCTCCCATTGTTTGCATTCCAAAAGTGAAAAGCAGATATTGAGATGTTGACCACTGGGTTGTACTGACAATCCATATGCAACCCATTTTTGTGCTTTTTGCTTTTCTTCCATTGTTTGCATTCCAAAAGTGAAAAGCAGATATTGAGATGTTGACCACTGGGTTGTACTGACAATCCATATGCAACCCATTTTTGTGCTTTTTGCTTTTCTCCCATTGTTTGCATTCCAAAAGTGAAAAGCAGAGAGTGAGATGTTGACCACTGGGTTGTACTGACAATCCATATGCAACCCATTTTTGTGCTTTTTGCTTTTCTCCCATTGTTTGCATTCCAAAAGTGAAAAGCAGATATTGAGATGTTGACCACTGGGTTGTACTGACAATCCATATGCAACCCATTTTTGTGCTTTTTGCATTTCTCCCATTGTTTGCATTCCAAAAGTGAAAAGCAGAGAGTGAGATGTTGACCACTGGGTTGTACTGACAATCCATATGCAACCCATTTTTGTGCTTTTTGCTTTTCTCCCATTGTTTGCATTCCAAAAGTGAAAAGCAGAGAGTGAGATGTTGACCACTGGGTTGTACTGACAATCCATATGCAACCCATTTTTGTGCTTTTTGCATTTCTCCCATTGTTTGCATTCCAAAAGTGAAAAGCAGAGATTGAGATGTTGACCACTGGGTTGTACTGACAATCCATATGCAACCCATTTTTGTGCTTTTTGCATTTCTCCCATTGTTTGCATTCCAAAAGTGAAAAGCAGAGATTGAGATGTTGACCACTGGGTTGTACTGACAATCCATATGCAACCCATTTTTGTACATTTTGCATTCCTCCCATTGTTTGCATTCCAAAAGTGAAAAGGAGAGTGAGATGTTGTCCACTGGGTTGTACTGACAATCCATATGCAACCCATTTTTGTGCTTCTTGCATTTCTCCCATTGTTTGCATTCCAAAAGTGAAAAGCAGATATTGAGATGTTGACCACTGGGTTGTACTGACAATCCATATGCAACCCATTTTTGTGCTTTTTGCATTTCTCCCATTGTTTGCATTCCAAAAGTGAAAAGCAGAGAGTGAGATGTTGACCACTGGGTTGTACTGACAATCCATATGCAACCCATTTTTGTGCTTTTTGCATTTCTCCCATTGTTTGCATTCCAAAAGTGAAAAGCAGAGAGTGAGATGTTGACCACTGGGTTGTACTGACAATCCATATGCAACCCATTTTTGTGCTTTTTGCATTTCTCCCATTGTTTGCATTCCAAAAGTGAAAAGCAGAGATTGAGATGTTGACCACTGGGTTGTACTGACAATCCATATGCAACCCATTTTTGTACATTTTGCATTCCTCCCATTGTTTGCATTCCAAAAGTGAAAAGGAGAGTGAGATGTTGTCCACTGGGTTGTACTGACAATCCATATGCAACCCATTTTTGTGCTTCTTGCATTTCTCCCATTGTTTGCATTCCAAAAGTGAGAAGCAGAGATTGAGATGTTGACCACTGGGTTGTACTGACAATCCATATGCAACCCATTTTTGTGCTTTTTGCATTTCTCCCATTGTTTGCATTCCAAAAGTGTGAAGCAGAGATTGAGATGTTGACCACTGGGTTGTACTGACAATCCATATGCAACCCATTTTTGTGCTTTTTGCTTTTCTCCCATTGTTTGCATTCCAAAAGTGAAAAGCAGAGAGTGAAATGTTGACCACTGGGTTGTACTGACAATCCATATGCAACCCATTTTTGTGCTTTTTGCATTTCTCCCATTGTTTGCATTCCAAAAGTGAAAAGCAGAGAGTGAGATGTTGACCACTGGGTTGTACTGACAATCCATATGCAACCCATTTTTGTGCTTTTTGCATTTCTCCCATTGTTTGCATTCCAAAAGTGAAAAGCAGAGAGTGAGATGTTGACCACTGGGTTGTACTGACAATCCATATGCAACCCATTTTTGTGCTTTTTGCATTTCTCCCATTGTTTGCATTCCAAAAGTGAAAAGCAGAGAGTGAGATGTTGACCACTGGGTTGTACTGACAATCCATATGCAACCCATTTTTGTGCTTTTTGCATTTCTCCCATTGTTTGCATTCCAAAAGTGAAAAGCAGAGAATGAGATGTTGACCACTGGGTTGTACTGACAATCCATATGCAACCCATTTTTGTGCTTTTTGCATTTCTCCCATTGTTCGCATTCCAAAAGTGAAAAGCAGAGAGTGAGATGTTGTCCACTGGGTTGTACTGACAATCCATATGCAACCCATTTTTGTGCTTTTTGCATTTCTCCCATTGTTTGCATTCCAAAAGTGAAAAGCAGATATTGAGATGTTGACCACTGGGTTGTACTGACAATCCATATGCAACCCATTTTTGTGCTTTTTGCATTTCTCCCATTGTTTGCATTCCAAAAGTGAAAAGCAGATATTGAGATGTTGACCACTGGGTTGTACTGACAATCCATATGCAACCCATTTTTGTGCTTTTTTGCATTTCTCCCATTGTTTGCATTCCAAAAGTGAAAAGCAGATATTGAGATGTTGACCACTGGGTTGTACTGACAATCCATATGCAACCCATTTTTGTGCTTTTTGCATTTCTCCCATTGTTTGCATTCCAAAAGTGAAAAGCAGAGAGTGAGATGTTGACCACTGGGTTGTACTGACAATCCATATGCAACCCATTTTTGTGCTTTTTGCATTTCTCCCATTGTTTGCATTCCAAAAGTGAAAAGCAGATATTGAGATGTTGACCACTGGGTTGTACTGACAATCCATATGCAACCCATTTTTGTGCTTTTTGCATTTCTCCCATTGTTCGCATTCCAAAAGTGAAAAGCAGAGAGTGAGATGTTGACCACTGGGTTGTACTGACAATCCATATGCAACCCATTTTTGTGCTTTTTGCATTTCTCCCATTGTTTGCATTCCAAAAGTGAAAAGCAGAGAGTGAGATGTTGACCACTGGGTTGTACTGACAATCCATATGCAACCCATTTTTGTGCTTTTTGCTTTTCTCCCATTGTTTGCATTCCAAAAGTGAAAAGCAGAGATTGAGATGTTGACCACTGGGTTGTACTGACAATCCATATGCAACCCATTTTTGTGCTTTTTGCATTTCTCCCATTGTTTGCATTCTAAAAGTGAAAAGCAGAGATTGAGATGTTGACCACTGGGTTGTACTGACAATCCATATGCAACCCATTTTTGTACATTTTGCATTTCTCCCATTGTTTGCATTCCAAAAGTGAAAAGGAGAGTGAGATGTTGTCCACAGGGTTCAACTGACAATCCATATGCAACCCATTTTTGTGCTTTTTGCATCTCTCCCATTGTTTGCATTCTAAAAGTGAAAAGCAGAGAGTGTGATGTTGTCCACTGGGTTGTACTGACAATCCATATGCAACCCATTTTTGTGCTTTTTGCATTCCTCCCATTGTTTGCATTCCAAAAGTGAAAAGCAGAGTGAGATGTTGACCACTGGGTTGTACTGACAATCCATATGCAACCCATTTTTGTGCTTTTTGCTTTTCTCCCATTGTTTGCAATTACAAAAGTGAAAAGCAGAGTGAGATGTTGACCACTGGGTTGTACTGACAATCCATATGCAACCCATTTTTGTGCTTCTTGCATTTCTCCCATTGTTTGCATTCCAAAAGTGAAAAGCAGAGAGTGAGATGCTGTCCACTAGGTTGTACTGACAATCCATATGCAACCCATTTTTGTGCTTTTTGCATTTCTCCCATTGTTTGCATTCCAAAAGTGAAAAGCAGAGAGTGAGATGCTGTCCACTAGGTTGTACTGACAATCCATATGCAACCCATTTTTGTGCTTTTTGCATTTCTCCCATTGTTTGCATTCCAAAAGTGAAAAGCAGAGAGTGAGATGCTGTCCACTAGGTTGTACTGACAATCCATATGCAACCCATTTTTGTGCTTTTTGCATTTCTCCCATTGTTTGCATTCCAAAAGTGAAAAGCAGAGTGAGATGTTGACCACTGGGTTGTACTGACAATCCATATGCAACCCATTTTTGTGCTTTTTGCATTTCTCCCATTGTTTGCATTCCAAAAGTGAAAAGCAGAGTGAGATGTTGACCACTGGGTTGTACTGACAATCCATATGCAACCCATTTTTGTACTTTTTGCATTTCTCCCATTGTTTGCATTCCAAAAGTGAGAAGCAGAGACTGAGATGTTGACCACTGGGTTGTACTGACAATCCATATGCAACCCATTTTTGTACTTTTTGCATTTCTCACATTGTTTGCATTCCAAAAGTAAGAAGCAGAGATTGAGATGTTGACCACTGGGTTGTACTGACAATCCATATGCAACCCATTTTTTTGCTTTTTGCATTTCTCCCATTGTTTGCATTCTAAAAGTGAAAAGCAGAGAGTGTGATGTTGTCCACTGGGTTGTACTGACAATCCATATGCAACCCATTTTTGTGCTTTTTGCATTTCTCCCATTGTTTGCATTCCAAAAGTGAAAAGCAGAGAGTGAGATGTTGACCACTGGGTTGTACTGACAATCCATATGCAACCCACTTTTGTGCTTTTTGCATTTCTCCCATTGTTTGCATTTCAAAAGTGAAAAGCAGAGTGAGATGTTGACCACTGGGTTGTACTGACAATCCATATGCAACCCATTTTTGTGCTTCTTGCATTTCTCCCATTGTTTGCATTCCAAAAGTGAAAAGCAGAGCGTGACATGTTGTTCACTGAGTTGTACTGACAATCCATGTGTGACGCATTGTCTTGCCTTTTGAATCTTTCCCGTTGTTTGCATTCCAAAAGTGAGAAGCAGAGATTGAGATGTTGACCACTGGGTTGTACTGACAATCCATATGCAACCCATTTTTGTACATTTTGCATTTCTCCCATTGTTTGCATTCCAAAAGTGAGAAGCAGAGATTGAGATGTTGACCACTGGGTTGTACTGACAATCCATATGCAACCAATTTTTGTACTTTTTGCATTTCTCCCATTGTTTGCATTCCAAAAGTAAGAAGCAGAGATTGAGATGTTGACCACTGGGTTGTACTGACAATCCATATGCAACCCATTTTTGTGCTTTTTGCATTTCTCCCATTGTTTGCATTCTAAAAGTGAAAAGCAGAGAGTGTGATGTTGTCCACTGGGTTGTACTGACAATCCATGTGAAACCCATTTTCACACTTTTTGAAATTGCTTCATAGTTCACATTCCAACCCATCTTGCTGCTTTCTGAATATATATCATTATTCACATTCCAAAAGTGCAAAGCTGGTTTTGTCCACTGGATGGTACTGACAATCCATGCATGACCTATTTCCGTGCTTTTTGCATTCCTCCCATTGTTCGCATTCCAAAAGTAAAAAGCAGGTACTGATATGTTGTCACATACCATGTTTTGACAATCCACATGGGTCCCATTTTCCTGCTTTTTGAATCCTTCCGACACATAGCATTTAAAAAGTGAAAAGCAAGTGGTGTAATGTTATCCAATGCCACATCAGATGATTTATGTTTGACTCATTTCCTTGTTTTTTGAATCCTTTCCATACGTATCACTCAAAAAGTGAAAAGCAAGTCATGAAACGTTGTCCAATGCCACATTCTGATGATTCATGTGAGACTTATTTTTACCCTTTTGAATCTTTCCAATACTTTGCATTTAAACAGTGGTTAGCGGGTGGTGAAATGCTGTTCAATGCCACATTCTGTCAATTAATGTGTGACTCATTATCCAGCTTTTTGAACATTTCCCATATTTTGTATTTAGAAAGAGAAAAGCAACTGGTAAAATGTTGTCCAATGCCACATTCTGACCCATCTCTTTGCTTTTTGAATCTTTCTCATACTTTGCGCTTCAAAAGGAAAAAGCAAGGCATGAGATGTTGTCCAATGCCACTCTATGACAATTCATGTGAGACTCACTCTCCTGCTTATTGAAAATTTTCCATACTCTGCATTTCAAAAATGAAAAAGCAGATGGTGAATAGTTGCTCAATGCCTCACCTCGACAACCCATGTGGAACCCATTATTCAGCTTCCTGAACCTTTTCCTATACCTTGAAAATATCAGACAACTGATAAGTGATCGACAAAAAGTTCTCCTGCCTATTCCAACTTTGTTTGATTTGAGTTATCCTTCGAAAGAACTTGCAAATGATCATTTCCAAATTTTCCTTAAACTTTGTGATCCATTCATGAAATGTACTGCTTCAAATGGAACCATTTCTGAATGCTTCATAAATTATCTTTTTCACAACTGAAAAAGGAACTACATGCAATGTCGTACATGAATCTTGTCTGTCACCTTTTTAGGGGTGGCTCAACACAAGTTAAATGAATACTGAATACATAACACTCAAAACCAGTGTTCAACTGTGAAATCAATCCTTAGTTTTCAAAAATATAGCCACTGGGAACTTTTGCAGTGACTTGACATGTATATTTGTATATATATATATATATATATATATATAGACACACAAACAACTACCCCCCACCCCCGACATATTATATAAACATCTTCTGATCATAGCCTTCTCTATTTATCCTTAGATATTATAATTCCATGATTCCTGGATAAAAGAAGTCCTAATTTAGAAACTTGGCTCTTAAATTCACATTAAAAAATGGAATCAAATTTAAAGGAAAATAATGTTACCTTTCTTTGACCATTAAATCAATTATTGAAATTAAAAAAAAAAAAAATTCTATTACAAAAGAGTTTTGTAATTTTGTAATCTTTCATGGAAGAGTTCCATTATAATTTAAGAGCAGAATTCAGCAGCTCAAAAATTTAAGAGTTAAGATGTAATTTTGGGTTTGATTTAGGGTAGGAAGTAAGATGGGAAACAGGAAAAATACAAGGCTAAAATTCTTCACCTTATCAAGGATTTTGTCAACCTTTTCCGAGACACTGGACATGGCAAGACGCATCTCTGCACTATGTTGACGGGATTCAGATAAAATAACTGGAACGTGTACATCAGCTGAACTCACAGGTGCTGGGAACAATGCAAAAGAGTCTTTCAGTCAAGCAAAATACTATAAAATCTTCCAGGGTTTTTGTCTGAATTTATGGTTTGGAATTTAGAATCCGAACTTCTAAATTGTTAGAAGTTCAAATTTTCAGATTACACTGTAATCAAACCTCAATGCAAACCATTCAAAAACAAAGATGAATTTCTAGAATTCAGACCTCAATATCCTTTCATGCAGTGAGAGTAGTCTGAGTTTCTGATTTCATCTTTATTTTATTTGATTGAATTAAATTTTGATTACGGAGTAATCTGAAAATTTGTGCTTCTGACTTGAATCAATTTTGGAGTCTGGATTCTATACTTGATCCAAATGAGAAAATACCATTATACATTTATTCAATCAACTATCGCAGACCAGTGAGATGAGAACACTAGTTGGAGTCATCAGTGCCCTCTGAAATATCAGCACTTATATATACTATACCAACCGGAAAATTTTGACATACACACCGGTCTGTTAATTGAAATATGCACTAGTCAGTAAAAACAACCCATATACACTCATGAAACTTGACACCTAATCAGCTAAAATCATCTCAACCACAACTAGTTAATTATATTTTGCTTACAAACATTTCTCTTAACACACACTACTTCAGGACTACAAAAACACATTTCAACTGAAATAAAAATAAAAAAAATGCTTCCCCAGTCTGTTCAGGAGACTTATAAACCATTACGTTTAATCAAAAAGTGGACATCTTCCCACATCCAGGCTTGAGAGTTGTAGATACCATTCTGCATACCCATTTTTTGAAGATGTTCGCTCTGATTAATGAAACATGTCAAATTGAATGAAGAAATCTCATTCATAACATCAATTTTGGCTTTCCAAATTATCTCTATAATCAAATACTGTCAGACATCCATACACTGGTCATATACATTTTCAAAGTCTGTCCGAGAAGTTTCAAGCAATCTAATAATAAAAAAATAGACTACCTAGCACAATAGCGCCTTAGACTACTTTAATGTACTACCCTTCAAACCTCATACACTTGCCCCAAAGCTCCTTCCATTTTTCAAAAGTTTGTTAAGTCCTCTTCCATGATTGCCATCAGCTACCTACGATTTGGATAATACAGTACACTGTACAAGCCTCTGGCATACTGAACCATACCTTCACTACGTGAGTCGACTAGATAGCCAATATCATGTACTACACTGCAGACTTCACAAAATGTGTACATTTATAAATAGGATATATTTCAAATAATTAGCCTTTATCATTACACCAACTACAAAGCTTCTGCTAGCCTAGGCCTGCTTATGAACCAACATAAGCAGTTTACAATTGCAAACCCTCATTCTACATTTTCAATAGATAGTATACATTTAATATGAAATTAACAAATATTGTACAAGTACTGTCTTTATTACAGTACAGTTACAATAGATATGCATTGATAAGTGAAGCATAGGTTAGTCTGAGATAAAGGTTTTTCAACTTTACTAAAAGCCAATAGGATGTATATGCAATAGGACATCAAGTAGAAGGACATTATGAACTTATATGCAAATTCTTCCATTTACTTGATGGTTAGCATTCTAATGGGGTGATATCAATGGTTGATTTACCTTCCTATCATGAAATTACAATAAAAATTACATCATACAAAACTCTTGAGACTTCATGTCTGATCATCACACATTAAAACAGCTTGCGATGATTTGAGACTTGGAAAAAACTCAAAATTAGGATACTTGAATTATAAAAATAAATTAGTTTTAGGCTCCTTAGCGCCAATGAATAATCCCATCATTTCTAGCAGGTATATTTTAGTGTATACATATACATATATATATATATATATATATATATATATATATATATATATATACACACACACACACATGCATATATATATATATATATATATATATACATATATAATAGTGTAAAGTGGAGTGATATTTACCAACATAGAGACTTTGCAAAATACCTTAAGAAAAAGCCTGAATCTGCTCTTTCCTATGCCGTCTCATTGACAGATATCTTGATAAAATGTCCCCATCATTTGGAAAAATGGGAGTATGAACATTTAGATGAAGCACTCTTCCATAATATAGGAACTGAAAGGTCATTTTTATCCATCCATAATAATAAAAACAGAAGAGTCCAGCTGCAATAACTCAGGCTTTACTGTGAATAAAATATATTCAACAGGTCTGGTTAGTCACTCAGTAGGAATCATCAGGAGACCAATGTCTTTTGTCAGCACGCCATTTTGGGGGTGATCAGTATCATAATTGGAAAAAGTGGTGATCAATGAATAAATCACTTCACCCACCTTTTGATGGCTGGATATCACTAAAATGTCAGCATTAAAAAACAAAAACAAGCATGAATGCTGCTGGACACGAACTAAGGAACCAATTTAGCATACACTTACATTGTAAATTGAAGCCTCTCACTAAAAATCTATTTGGGGGAAAACTTAAAAAAAAACATGAAAACATTTTGTTTAAACATAACGAGTCATTGTATGAATTTTCAGCCATCTAGCTTCATTGGTGCGACCTGTATGTTTGGATCAACACTGGAGGCTCTCTGCATGATCCCAAGTTGTATACAGCATTTGGTATACCCAGTTAGTCCCCAATCTAGGTACTAACTAGGCTCAATGTTGCTTCACTTCAGTAATCGTATGAAAATTGGTGTATCCAATTGGATTTTGTCTGGAATTTCTTCTTTATTGACAATTTTAGTTTTGGTAAAAGTAAGAAGTCACATCGAACCAAATCCATGTAGTGGAGAAACTGATAGACCTGGGTGATGCAATGTTTTGACAAAAAAAATCCTGCCCAAGATATGATGGATGGGCTATGTGAATGTAACAGCAAAACAATACACTCAATGGTGTCTCACTGCTGATTAAGTAGCTTCACAGGAGAGTGCAGTAAGGTCCCCTCTATATGGATGCCAATTTACATCAAAACTATGCAACTGGTTCTCAAGATATTCAAAATAGTAGCTTCTCTTCCAGACAGGCCTTGTATTATATTTGCACAGGATATAAGTATATGATCAAATGGTGCATTCACTCCATGAAATATCACAAGGAAAATGTCAACACAAAATTTGGAGCTGTAACTTACCAGCATAAGTTTGTGGAGGGTACAACTGATTATACATTGGCTGGGGTGGTGTGGTCTGAAATGGAGCCATTGGATGAACAGGAGACATCTGTAAAAAAAAAAAAAAAAAATAAAGAATTAAAACTTTTGATTGAAATTGGCAAAAAGGACATAAATTACAATTAGATACAGAAAGAAAATGTTGAGCCAATCTTTCAAGTAGGGAGGGTCTTCTTGCCTTCTAAATCATTATTCAAAATCCAAGCTTTGACATGGACTCAAACACTAACGACTGGGCCCAGTGGAAAATAGATAAATATCTAACCCACCAAGTACGCTCTTTTAAACTAAGCTTAGTTTGATACAAGAGCCAATGGGAGAACATGAGGACTGAAAAATTGTGTTGCACCAATATTCTGAATGGAGATAACTTGTCTAACATGAAAAAAGGAAAAATTTAAGCCAATGGAGGAATGGGGGGAAAATTTAAGCCAATGGGGAGTAAAGGGGGGAGAATCTAAGTCAAGGGAGGAATAGGGGATGAATTGAAGCCAAATGAAGAATAGAGGAAAAATTTAAGCAAAAGGAGGAATATAAGAGGAATTTAAACCAAGGGAGGAATAGAAGAAGATTTGAAGCCATCAGAGGAATACGGGGAGAATTTAAGCCAAGGAATGGAATAGAGGGAGAATTTAAGCCAAGGAATGGAATAGAGGGAGAATTTAAGCCAAGGGAGGAATATGGGGAGAATTCAAGCCAAGGGAGGAATAGGGGAAGAATTTAAACCGAGGGAGGAAAAAGGCAAGAATTCAAACCGAGGGAGGAAAATGGAAAGAATTTAAGGCAGGAAAAAATTTAAACCAAAGGAAGTTTTGAACCATGGGAAGAATAAGGGGAGAATAATGAAAGAATTCGAACCAAAGGAGGAATTGAGGAAGAAATTATGCCAAGGAAGGAAAAGGGGAAGAAATTAAGACAAGGGAGGAATAGAGGAGGAAATTGAGCCAAGGGAGGAATAGTTAAAAAATTTAATCCAAGGGAGGAATATCTGAAGAATTTAACCAAAAGGAAGAATATCTGAAGAATTTAACCCAAGGGAAAAATAGGAGAAAAAATTTAATCCAAAGGAAAAATAGGGGAAAAATTTAACCCAAAGGAAAAATAGGGGAAAAATTTAAACTAAAGGAAGAATTAGGGAAGAATTTAAGCCAAGGGAGGAATAAGGGAAAAATTTAAAACTAAGGAGGAATAGAGGAAAATTAATGGCAAGGGAGTATTAGGGGAGGAATTTCAGCCAATGGAAGAATGGGAGGAAAATTTAAGCCAATGGGGAGTAAAGGGGGGAGAATCTAAGTCAAGGGAGGAATGGGGGAAGGATTCAAACAAAGGGAGGAATAGGGGAAGGATCTAAGGTAAGGGAGGAGTAGGGGAAGGATTTAAGCTAAAGGAGGAATAGGGGAAGGATTCAAGCCAAGGGAAGAATAGGGGAAGGATTTAAGCTAAGGGAGGAGTAGGGGAAGGATTTAAGCTAAGGGAGGAGTAGGGGAAGGATTTAAGCTAAAGGAGGAATAAGGGAAGGATTCAAGCTAAGGGAGGAATAGGGGAAGGATTCAAGCCAAAGGAGGAATAAGGGAAGGATTTAAGCTAAGGGAGGAATAGGGGAAGGATTTGAGCTAAAGGAGGAATAGGGGAAGGATTTAAGCTAAGGGAAGAATAGGGGAGGGATTTAAGCCAAAGGAGGAATAAGGGAAGGATTTAAGCTAAGGGAGGAATAGGGGAAGGATTCAAGCTAAGGGAGGGATAGAGGGAGAATTTAAACCAGGGGAGGGATATAGGGAGAATTTAGGCCAAGGGAGGGATAGAGGGAGGATTTAAGCCAAGGGAGGGATAGAGGGAGAATTTAAGCCAAGGGAGGGATAGAGGGAGAATTTAAGCCAAGGGAGGGATAGAGGGAGAATTTAAACCAAGGGAGGGATAGAGGGAGAATTTAAGCCAAGGGAGGGATAGAGGGAGAATTTAAGCCAAGGGAGGAGTAGGCGAAGGATTTAAGCTAAAGGAGGAATAGGGGAAGGATTTAAGCTAAGGGAAGAATAGGGGAAGGATTTAAGCCAAAGGAGGAATAAGGGAAGGATTTAAGCTAAGGGAGGAATAGGGAAAGGATTCAAGCTAAGGGAGGGATAGAGGGAGAATTTAAACCAAGGGAGGGATAAGGGAGAATTTAAGCCAAGGGAGGGATCGAGGGAGAATTTAAGCCAAGGGAGGGATAGAGGGAGGATTTAAGCCAAAGGAGGGATAGAGGGAGAATTTAAGCCAAGGGAGGGATAGAGGGAGAATTTAAGCCAAGGGAGGGATAAAGGGAGAATTTAAGCCAAGGGAGGGATCGAGGGAGAATTTAAGCCAAGGGAGGGATAGAGGGAGGATTTAAGCCAAGGGAGGGATAGAGGGAGAATTTAAGCCAAGGGAGGGATAGAGGGAGAATTTAAACCAAGGGAGGGATAGAGGGAGAATTTAAGCCAAAGGAGGGATAGAGGGAGAATTTAAGCCAAGGGAGGGATCGAGGGAGAATTTAAGCCAAGGGAGGGATATAGGGAGAATTTAAGCCAAGGGAGGGATAGAGGGAGAATTTAAGCCAAGGGAGGGATATAGGGAGAATTTAAGCCAAGGGAGGGATAGAGGGAGAATTTAAGCCAAGGGAGGGATAGAGGGAGAATTTAAGCCAAGGGAGGAGTAGGCGAAGGATTTAAGCTAAAGGAGGAATAGGGGAAAGATTTAAGCTAAGGGAAGAATAGTGGAAGGATTCAAGCCAAAGGAGGAATAAGGGAAGGATTTAAGCTAAGGGAGGAATAGGGGAAGGATTCAAGCTAAGGGAGGGATAGAGGGAGAATTTAAACCAGGGGAGGGATATATGGAGAATTTAAGCCAAGGGTGGGATAGAGGGAGGATTTAAGCCAAGGGAGGGATAGAGGGAGGATTTAAGCCAAGGGAGGGATAGAGGGAGGATTTAAGCCAAGGGAGGGATAGAGGGAGAATTTAAACCAAGGGAGGGATAGAGGGAGAATTTAAACCAAGGGAGGGATAGAGGGAGAATTTAAGCCAAGGGAGGGATAGAGGGAGAATTTAAACCAAGGGAGGGATAGAGGGAGAATTTAAGCCAAGGGAGGGATATAGGGAGAATTTAAGCCAAGGGAGGGATAGATGGAGAATTTAAGCCAGGGTAAGGCAAGGGAGGGATAGGGGAGGATTTTCAGTCAGGCGGGAGGACTTATAACAGAGATGACAATGGTGAAAAACTTATTTGATGGCATTTTAAAATGGAAGAGGAATTGAGGGAACCTGGGATCACAAGAGGAGGAGTTTAGTTTAATTCATTGTTGAACACCTCATTCCCAATCCACTCTAAACCTAAATAAAGCAAGAACTCATGAGTGCAACTATTAGATTGTTACGAAGGTTCTGTCTGATATTAAATTTTAAGGGCACAAAAATATAGTAATCGTCGAACATATACTTAATCATTGATATACTCTCCTTTGCAATTCTATAACCTTATTCCATCTATCAACAAGTTTTGTGATACTAGATTTGTGAACTCTCTTCCATTCTTACTTGAAGAGATTAACTGATTTTCAAGCTTTTCTTTTGATGAGTTCTTAACCCTCAAAATGATTATGCAAACTCCCAAAGTCAGTTGGAGTAGAGTGAGGAAAGCATCAGTTTTGGTACTCATACAAGAATGGGGTGTAATGACAAAGGCAAAAAGTTATTCCCCTTAAATTATTTTTTCAAAAGTTTCTGAACCAGGTCATACTAAAAAAATAATCCTTATTTTCATTTTGAAATCTTTCTCTTGATACAGCCTGGATAAAAGTTATGATGAAACTCCCTTTCTACAGAATTATTCACTATTCCAACAACCATTTAAAACTTTCAAAATATACATAAGCTTATGTTAATATACACAGGTGATTTTTCATTTTGAAACAAACATAAAATTTACATTTATGTTTCCCATGAAATTTATGGAAGATAAATTTTATTTTAATTATTATTTAGACCGATTGAAAAAAAAAATGAAAAAGCAAATAAAAAATTAAGCTGAAAAAAAAAAATAATGATTCTTAATTCTTCACTGAATGAAATTAAATGAAAAATATCCTTATCTAACATCCAGTTGATTGGACCTAGAAATAATACAGTTTTCATTTTATTTCATTTCAATCATCTTCATTTTTATTCAATTTCAAAACAAAACAAACACACATTGAGTTGTATGGTACAGTTGGATTCACATTTCTGCAATATATAACCATGACGTTCTTGTGGGCCTTATCCCCGAATCAAAAGAAAGATCCCTATGAAAACAGGGATCTTTTCAGTGTATGACCTGCTTCTAAAATTCAAGATTCACGAGGAATAACTTTTTTCCCAGTCTCATATGAGCAGCTCATTTTTTCTCCAGCTAAATACCCCTATGAGATCTTAGGTCACATGAGCAGCATGAGGACATACATTATCATGATGAAGAATGATACCTTTTCTGTTCACTAAGTTTGCATGTTTTCAGTTTGAAGTTGTTTTCTAAGGCTGAAGTTATTGGTAGTAAACTTCAGCTGTGACAGTTTGGTTATCATTAAAAAGTTTATAATAGAGGATTCCTTACATATTCCACCTATTCCAGATAAAAGCCACCCCTCAGCTTGGGCACAGGTATATCAAATCCACTGATGACAATGCTCAACATTGTAAAAAAAGATCCATTTCTCATTTCCACTTACACCTCAGATTTAAAAAAATGCATCGCGTTGCCGATAATTCAGTCAATCAAAACAATCAGCAGGTTCTTGGTGGTTTGCAACAGCCAGATCATGTGGGGCCCACTTTCTAACCTTTGACACTTTTTGTAGCTTCTTCAACTTGAGATGAACTGTCATATGGATAACATTGAATTGTTTGCTAAGTTTCCTGGCAGCAGCAGCAGGGCCTGCTGCCCTGGGCAGGCTAAACTTTGGTGCCCTTAAAAATATTGTATTATCTCATTCATATCATACAGTAAGAAAAAATTATATACATAAATAGAAAGTTCATTACAATAGTCAGATCATTTTAGCGTCAGATTTTCTGATTATTATTTGATAAATATAACAAAATATCTAACTGTCAAATATCTGTGAAAAATCTGACATCACAAAGAATATTCTCATTTTTAATGTTTTTATTCTGTTTAATTAATTCATTTTACTGTCTCAGAATGT
This sequence comes from Thysanoteuthis rhombus, assembly GCA_963457665.1. Taxonomy (NCBI): domain Eukaryota; kingdom Metazoa; phylum Mollusca; class Cephalopoda; order Oegopsida; family Thysanoteuthidae; genus Thysanoteuthis; species Thysanoteuthis major. The sequence goes on from CAUOPZ010000372.1 coordinate 58,765, forward strand.
GTCTGAGACACTAAAAAAGGTATCAAGTGCCCTTGGTGACTGCCAGTGTTGCTGATAATTAGAGCTGGCTCTGAGCCCAATGTATGTCTGGGTTGCATTTCGACATTCCTACTACCAAGATGAAGATGGAATATCACTGGCATTGAAAAAACTTGTTTTATTACAACCACATATGAGTAAATAAATAAGCAAATCATTATTGCCCTGAGAAATGCCATGAGGTGGAGGTACTCAGGATGGCACCTACTAGGTCATGGGTCAAAATGGAACTCTTATACTTTTCTGAACATTGATAAATTAATAAAACTCACATGTGGGTGCATTCCTGAAGATGTGGCACTTGGCTGGGGTGGCACTAGAGAATTCTGATAGATAGCTAGTTGCTGGGTGGCTGGATGTCCTGAAAATGCAAAGAAAATATATACAATCTGATAGACTAAATAACATTTCATTTTGGGCATGTTTCATGAAAAAAATAGTTTCATATTTCCCACAAGGTTGCCACAAGGGTATATATTCTGAGCTTCGTCTCGAAGACTTACTCAACACAGGCATTGGAATAGTGTTGAATTCAAAAACCAAATGAGTCTGGAGGCAGAGGTTCAGTATCAGCTTCTTTGATTCTACAAAATCAAAGAATTTTTTCAAGAAGTCAGCCATGTTTGAGCATTTCACTTAAACTCAAGATGGAAATTATTTGGTATATGAGTTTATTATTCTGGACTCAGATCTTATAACCTCTTAAACAAGAGTTCACAGTTCTATGTACCAACTACAGAGCCCTGCTTTGAGAGAAGATTCCACTGAAGTTGGTTAAATTTGAGCCTTCCACCTAAACACAAGATGGAAAACATCTTTTATGTCTGTATGTTGCAGATATTGTAATTAATCAATATACATTTACTATTTAGGAAGGAATCTGAGTCAGAAAGTACAAAAACAGAGGTAAGAGAAGAAAGTCCCAATTCCACAAGCTGTTTTCATTTGATTTTCATCTCTCTGCTGCACCTTTATGGCACATATAAAATAATGGAACCTGATATTTCAAGGATTCACATACAATATACAACATATCATCAGCAATGGAAATGGGTTTGAGGAACTATGTATATTGTAAACCTGTATACCTAGGATTTTAGTTTTTCATTATGAGAACTGAATAAAATATGCATGTATAATTCTGATTAATAAACAAGTAAATTATTTTTAATAGAAACATGACAAAGAATGGCTAAAAATAAATGTCTCTATCAGCAGACATTAAAGACACAAATGTCTCCATTAGATGACATTGAAGACACAAATGTCTCCATGAGAGGAAATTGAAGATACAAACGTCTCCATTAGTAGACATTGAAGATACAAAAAACCCAGAAATGGTGAAGCAGGAGTATGCTCTACTCAGGTTAGTCACTTGAATGACGTGAATTAGCCAGTTGTACATCAGAATGAAAATAAAATTGCATAAGTATAAAAAAAGAGAATTCAATTTGCAAAGTGAAACTAAAAATAGAAAAATCATGTGACTCTATATATAAATAAAATTGAAAGGAATATAATTGAATTTTTAGACCAAGTTGATACGATCACTCAGAAGCATAATTTATCCATTTAGCGTAGAGTCATTGTTTTTGTTAAATGGTCCAAAGTCTATAGTAAAGCAGACCTGATATAAACTTGTTTTACTTCCTCACAGATTATATCAGCGGTAGCATTTTAGATAACTGATTATAGATTGCATCATATCATATTGAAACTCTCATTTGAAATGATCCTCCGTTATTACACAGTGAATATATCATTGTCATTGAAGAAGACTAACCTATCAGTAACAGGTTCGATTCCTGCAACAGCTCCATTTCCATTAATTGTTTTTCATATTTTTATAGTGTCTAGGCCAAATGCGCATTCACCGTGTGATTACAGGAGATCATTTCTCATAAGAATTTCAATATAATATAATGCAATTTATAATCATTCTGTCAGATCATATATCCATTTCCTAATAACACACAATCACACACATACTAGCTGGGATACCCAACATTGCCAGGGTAAGATGACTTTTAACTTGACACAGTGGAAAGTATGTTCTTTCATATCTTCCTCAGTAGATGACACAACAAATGAAAAAAAAAATTATTTGCACCGAGAGCTTATTCTTTACTTCCAATTAGAACTGACATTCATTTAACCACTAGAGGCAGAAAACTGTACGAGATTTTTTTTTTTCAGAAGAAATTTTTTGTGTCAATAAGATCTCCATTACGTTTTGAAGAGCTAGTTTTGGAATCGTTATTCATTTTACGTTATAAGAATAATGCTGACTTGTACCCTTTCTTTACATCAGTCCTACAGAAGTAAGGCTTTGTAATATTTTGGTTACTTTTAATGAGAAATAAATTTTTAAGAGATTTTTGAATTTCTAAATATGTTCAAATAAATTTTGGTGATTTTGGACTATCGTACAACAGATGGGAAATAAGATTCTAGTCTAGCATTACAATCACATAATAAATACCATCCTTGAACCCCACAAAATTATCAACCACTGACTATTTTAAAAAAGTAACAGAGTTAATAGTTAATTGAAAGCATAAGCTTTCTTTTGGAAAACAAACTTTTGATATATCTTTTGTTTTTTGATAATAGCAGAAATCACAACATAAAAATCCACTAAAAATGAAGACAAAAGTAAATCATTGTCAAACAATTAAAAATAGACTATTATAACAGCTTGTTTCTTTTGTTGTTATTTTTTTTACATACCTCATATGGCATTGTTTATTGGTTGTTTGGGAACATCTTGAATAGTGGTATTTTGACGTAGTACACATTTTTCTGAAACACTAAATTTGGGTATCAGAGGTTATGTAGATTACATGGACGGAACTTTTATTTTCCACTTTTAGTGATCAAAAGTAAGTCGGAACTTTTATTTCTCACTTCTCAGAATCAAAATCAATAAAGAAACTTTTATTTCTCACTTTTAGAGATCAAAATATAGGGATTTTTCAATTTCACAGATCAAAATTGAGGGGAAGACTTTTTTTCACTTTTAGGGGTAAAGATTGAGGGGGAATTTTTTTTTTTAGGGGTTGAAATCGGGAAGAGGGATTATCTTCTCTTTCAATGGGTGAGATTGAGAGAGAGAATGTTCGTTTTCAGTTTTAAGGGTCAAAATTGAGTTGAAATTTTTTCCACTTTGTCCAAGTTGAAGGGAATTTAAAAAAAAAAAAATTTTCCCTTTGATAGCCAAAATTGAAGGAAAGATATTTTTTTTATTTGGAGGCAAAAAAAAAAAATCAAAGGGGAACTTTCATTTTTTACTTTTAATGGTCAAAATAAGGAGGAAGATTTTTTTTTCAAATTCTAGATGTTAAAATCCAAGGGATATTACTTTTAGAGATCAAAATATAAGGATTTTTTTCCTCACTTTTACAGATCAAAATCAAGGAGTAAGACGGATTTTATTTTTTCACTTTTACACGTCAAAATTAAGGGGAAGATTTTTCTCCACTTTTAGGGGAAATTTCTTTCCTTTTTCAGAGGTTGAAATCAGGGAAGGAGTTTTTTTTCAATCAATAACCAAGATAGAGAGGGAATGTTTACTTTCATTTTTAAGGGTCAAAATCGAAGGGAAATTTTTTTTCTCGGATTGTAATCAATTTTTGAATTGAATGATATGCCCTTATAAACCAAGATGAAGGTCAAAGATGTGATTTTTTTGAAAAAGCAAGCACAAACTTTTGACAAGGTAATGATTGATAGAAATTCTGCCATAAAAATTGTGTCTAAAATATATGAAATAAGAGAATTTTGTCTTTGAAAAGTTGTTTACATAATGCAATAAATATACTATGGGATGTAATAATTTGCATTACAACACTTGTAGACAAATCACACTGAGAGATTTTAAATGATAAAATGGCTTTTCTTCGAAGCTAGTTCAAAGAAATAAATTTTTATTAAAATTCATAGTTTACTCTGGGGTTGTGAATAAAAATCATTTGTTGATGTATAACTGAATTACAGAAGTAAAATTATCTGGACAGACAAATGAAATAGAGTAATTGATTTCTCCGTCCTACTCGTCAAAAGATTTTAAAAAAAATCATTTTCTGCTTCTTTGTGAAAAGATAAAATTAATCTCTCATTTTTCAATCTATTCAATTGATAGAATATCAGAGAATCATTTATTTCAGCAAAACAACTCATATCAATTGCAAATCGTAATTTCTACTGAATGTATGAATGGCTTTACTGTCATTTTTGTTTTTCTCCTTGAAGGGCCCCTTCCAACATTTAGAGAGATTAGTTAGTATAAATACCCCTTCCTTCCCTTCAACTATACTTCTGGAGTGGTAGTAGCAGCACAGTAGCACATTCTGTCACAATGACTACCATTGATATATATATATGTGAGGCCATAGTGGTGAGTTCGGACTGATTTCTGTGTATGGAGGAATCTATGGGGTCTGGTTGGATCTTTTGTTGGATGTAGTAGCAGTAGTTATGGGTATTTCATTGGTTGTAATAGAGAAGAAAGGTGAGTGAGAATCGTTTGTCATGGTTATTGGGAATCTAAGTTATGGCTACTCAGTAAAGTGATATACAGCCCTTGCATGCATATGCTAATTTGTTAAATTGCCCATAAGTGCACACATAACCTTACCAGACGGATATCAATGGTGGGGTAGAACAGTAGGTTTACTAATATGTATAGGGGGATGGTGGTAATAATAGGGTTGAAGTATTGGAAATCATTTAGGAGTATTCTGGTGATGGCATATGGGGTCAAGGCTATCTTTAATAATAATCAAGGTGGTAGGATACAAGTTAGAGGGAATCCTTCTTATATATGTTCAAGTATCAGTTGGGAAATGCATTTTCTGTAACCTTAATGGTCATCACAGATGTTCTGAAAAGTCATATAGCTTTGAGTAGTACAAGTAAAATGAACCATACATAGGTAGGGATCTAGGTGACTATGTTTGATGTTCCCACTGTTTGATATACATAAAAGAAGAGTTAGGTATGGATAGAGTGAGATAAGTTTGTAACATTATTTATATGTAGTTGGGGGTTCAGATTGTATTGCTAGGGCTACTGAAGAGAATATGAATACATATATATATATATTGACGGTTGTTATGATGCATACTTATGGGCTGAGGTGGAAGTATTGTATTAGGTGCAGGTATAAAGATAATGAGTTAGTGAGCATAGAGTAATTAGGAGTGAGAGGATTATGGGATTAGAGCTGAAAGTGGTAAAGGGATGTTAAGTTAGGAGATAAAGTTCCAAGTTTATAAATCCACATATATTCATGTACTTCCACAAATTTAGTCATATCAGGAGATATATTTTTCTCCTATTTTTTGGATGATGGTAAATCTAGCGTCTGTGCCAAAATTGTGGTCAAGAGTACAGAAGAGAAGGAAAAAGAAGAGATATACAGATAGAATAATAGAAACTTCCCCCCAAATGTCCTAAATAAACCAAAGCATTTGCTCGAAGAAGCCTAAACAGGGAAGAAACATAAACATGTTTGTGTAGCGAATCCTTTACTACACCATATTTTAAGCTTTACTCTAACTCAAATTAACGTTCAATGTTGAATATATTGAGCACTTTATGGAATAAACCCATTACACATCGGATATTGTATTATATATTTATATATATATATATATATATATATATATATATGAATATATATATATATATATATATATATATATATATATATATATATATATATATATATATATATATATATGAGAAAGAAAGAGAGAGGAATGGGTTTATTTTACTTATGTGGCAAGATAAGTTTTCAATTTACTAAAAAAGTCCAGGGCAATTAAATCTCTTCCATCTCAGATTTTGTCAATACAATGGTACAGGCCAACCCATTCTTCAACTCTAATCAGATGTTTAATACAAGAAAAGACACAAACCCTTTTTTCCCATGCAAAGATATCTGGCAGATCTAAGAATGTGGGTGGTCATGTATTACTCACCTAATGTATATGCAGTAGAATTTGTGGGTACTGTACTGGCTGTAGAAACTTTTGTCTGGAGATTTCCTGCAGAGTGGCCTGAAGATTGCTGGGGAAGTTCTGGCTTGGTTGGAGGTACAATATCACCATCAGGTGAGGAAGATACCTGTAGAGACATTTATGCATATACATAGGTACATAACTATCATGAAGAAAGTTTCCTCAAACAGGTAA